>JACEGR010000958.1:0-200912 GCA_014170235.1 Listronotus bonariensis | reverse complement strand
GGTGCAGGATGATTTTTGATTGTATTATATCTATAGAACTCTTTAAAACTTGTTCAAACGTTATAACCCCATGTGGTTATTAGACTGTGCCAAAAAATACGTTTTTTTCTTTAAAAATGTGACGAAAATTCCATACCACTGTTTTTTGACCAATCAAATATGTATGTTTTGGTTGCATTACCATGACAACACAAGTATTTATCGGAAGCTTTTTTCTCCTGCCTGGGGTAACCCTGGAGCGAATTATAGTGGAATTTTTTGATATAATCATTGAATTTGTTTTAACGTCATGTCTGTCATTCACATACATAATTAAAGAAAATGTTATTTTGTACCAGTTGTAGTATTTCAGACATAACATAATATAAAATAATGTAGGGTTTTAAGACCCTAAATGACAATTTTATACAACTACAGTTAGTAAAATAATATCATAAGACTGAAGTACTAGACATAAGTGAAGAGCAAACGAAAGCAAGGTATGGGTCTAAAAAATTAAAATAAACTATTTTTACCAACTGTAGTAATATTAGGTATATATAATATAAAAGAATAAACAATTATAAGCTCTCAAATTACATATATTTGCAACTACAATTGGTAAAATGGAAAATATTTATTTTATAGTAAAATTTTAAAGCTCGTGTCCAAGTTACAAATATTAATTTAAAAGAATATTATTTAACACAAACTTGGTGTGAAATTTTCTTACCGAATACCACACGTGCTTAAATTATTTCGGAAACTTTTTTCTCGGCAACGAATATTTTAAGAAAATTTTCCCTCGCCTGCGGCTCGGAATAATTTTCAAAATATTCGTGGCCTTGAAAAATTTCCGGGAAATAAATTTAGCACTAGAGGTATTAAAAGTGAAAATATTGTTCTGGTTAGTGACAAATGTGACAAAAAAATATCGTATTCGTTTAAGACCTTAATATTAATAATTTTTAACAACAATATCTTTTTTGTATGCAAGACTCTCGAAGCTGTTGATCTCAAAACTTTTAAACACATATTCTTAAAGAAAATTAAATTCCCTACAAAAAAGCTCTCTTCGTAAATTGTCATAATTGGGCTTGGAACATTGAACTGATTTATTCAATTTTGTTTTTTGAGTTTGAATTTTTGTTACCAACTGTCAAAAACGGTTAGAGGTTGGATACAGGACATTATACATAAAATATGCAATATACAAAATATACAAGATGTCCTATAAAAATAGGGAAGTTGACATCAACTTTCGATATATTTACATATATATATATATATATATATATATATATATATATATATATATATATATATATATATATATATATATATATATATATATATATGTATATATATATATATACATACATTTAACAGGCATGTGGAAGATATTGTGGGTAGAGCTATGAGCATGTACGGTTTTGTAGTAGTGAAACACTCGAGAGTTCAGCAATATTAATTGTATCGGAGTTTTATTTTTTAATTATGTCCGCAGTATATTGGAATACCGTTCGGTTGTGTGGAGTCCCTACTACAAGTGTCACGGATACGCAATTGAAAAAGTGCAAAATAAATTTTTACGATACTTGTACTATAAGGAAACTGGCATGTACGATTTTAACGTATCAAAATCATATTTATTACAGAGATATAATCTGCATACCCTGTCAAAAAGAAGAAATGTGCATGCTCTTCTTTATCTGTACAAGATTTTACATAATGAAATTGATGATCCAGCACTTTTGTCACTTGTTCCGTTGCATGTGCCTCCATATGCTACTAGATGTTCCAACACCTTTTATCAGCGGAGGGTTGCAAGGAATAATAACCTTCTAAATTCACCTCTGTATAGAATGTGCGCTGGTTATAATGAAATCAATGAAATCCTGGCTCATTGCGATATCTTTCTGTAAGTCTTAACTCGTTTAGAACTATTCCTGGCCGGGTTCTGAAAATTATTTTGGAAGTATGTTCACTTCCTTTACTGTTTACTATCTTTTGTATTGGCAACTTGTACATTTTTGTTATATTATTGTAATGTTTTTATTGTATTATATTATTATGTATATACATATGTATAAAAATTGTACCTGCTCTATAATCGAATTCTCTGTTTTAGCGGTTTTTTTTGTAAATTTATAAATGTAGAGTTTGTAAATTTATGAATAAATAAATATAACCGGAAGTGCCAAAACTGTCAAAATATTTTAGTCGCATGCCCTCTGCTGACCTAAGAATGTTGACAAATCTTTCCTAAGCCTACCTTTTGAGAAAACATCTGCACATATCATCATAGGTTACTCCGTACATTTTTTTATTCTTATAGACCAAAGAAGAAGCAATGAAACCAATAGAAGGAAACTATTCCCAGGAAAACAAACTACATTATAGTTGGTTCAAAGGAAAGTGCCTACTTGATTCTTCATGGTGTTGACGTTATTTTATTATTGAACAACAAATTTTGCAATTATATTATAGAGCAAACAATTATTGCCTGCTTATTTTATTGTAGCCCAAATTATTAAATCTGCTTCATTAATTGTTTAATAATATTATTTTGTAAGAATTAGTTTTTAGTAATATTTTTACTGTTAATAAATTGTTTCGTTTCTAATATATAGTTTATTATTGTATTTGTTTCTCTTCTTATTAGAGACATTTTGCACCTCTTAAAATAACAGACGTTTTTTGGCCTCCTTATGGTTATCGTTATTACGGCAGCAGTTTTAGACAGAGATTTTGCAGCCTCTTTTAAGAAATTTATCTTGCGTCTGCGCTTTTGACACATAACCCTATTTTTACCTGTGGTTCACCGATTTTAAAGTTTACGAAATATCAGTACTTACTTTTATTCTCCATAAGTTATATATTGATATTTAAATATATGCAAATAGTTCTCTTGATTTTGTTTTTAAAGTAGATGTAAACAATACAGTATAAGCAAAACACAAAAGTAAGGTTATGTTTGGTAGTAGAATAAAAAGCAAGTGTGCCAGATTGTAACATGTAAATTAATTACTGGTTTAAAACATTCTTAAAAATGCAAGTCCGTTTTAATTTCTTTACACTATTTTATTTTTCTTACTGCTATGGATTTTTCGCTAATTAGAGCCTATGTATCAATGATATTTTAATTAATACGGCAATAAAATGTCAACCTTCTTAAATAATTGATATTAAAAATCTACAATCCGGCAACCACGCAGTTTAACAATAACGATAACGATAAGCTCTTCGGTATTCATCCGTAATTAAAGGAGTCCGGTATGGTTAATAACGATAACGGATCATGTTTGCGTTACTGCGCAGACTCAGAATAACGTTAACCACAACGGAATTGCAAAATAAGAAGTGCAAAATATCTCTATTATTTTGAGGGTGCTGGAGTGGCTCTGTGGCCCTTTTGTAATGGCTTCTGCCCCTCCCAAAAAAACCACCAGCTCTCTGCGCCACTGATCATTTCATTCTTCATTAGATAAATCCAAAAACACATGATTTTTGATCAGTCATAAATTTATTAACCTAAAACTAGTTAACACCAGATGCAAACATAAACAAAAGGTTTCAAATTAAAAGTTATGATAAGAGTAAAAAAATACACACAATATTATAATATACATATTATACATTATTAGCATAGTATAACAATTGAATATAAAAAAATATCTCTTAAAGAATAAAATTTTAGTCACATTTTATTCTGAATATGTTCTCTAACTATTTGAAGGGCCAGCGCCCTTGCCTGCTCCAGCTGTGCGTTCAACAACATCACCTTCTCCAGAGAGTCTTGCGTTGTGTTCTTTAAGATATCTTATTAAGTCAGCCTAAAAAGTATTTATTAGCTTTTGTTCGCGGGTCTAGTAATGAACTGATTCTGAACCAGAACCGAACTTGGTTTAGAATTGTTTTTAAAGCGCATGTCTAGTTATTTATTAGTTCGGAATTTGTATTTACCGCAAACGATTTTCTATACAGCTGAGGATGTATTCAACCTAGCCTTTTGGTTAGAATTTTACATGGATAAATTGGATACTACACAAAAAAATTAAATTCAAACAAAAAGGTAAAGTTGTTATACTGTCGAAAGCCACTCGAGGTCGGCGGAAGACGAGGGATTCCCGGCCTCCTCTCGTTTTTAACATAAGTATGTGTATTTAACTAAAGATAAAATTCAAACAACAAGAAATGGTAAAATCTTGTAATATTGTCCATATTTTTTAATTAAATCTTTATTTATTTTATTGCATACATACATTCATACGGAATACAATTAAGAATCCTTTGTTTATATACGCTCAAGAAAAACAAAAATATAAAAAAATATTCAACAGGTATATTAACACGCATAAAAAGTGGCAGAAACAAATAGACTGTAATACAACGGTCTATTTCTGTACCACAAAAACAGAAAACAGCTAACCATGTCGACAATGCGCATGAAATTCCGAACTGAAGTTTTAGTTCCAACAAAAATCTCAGAACTGCTAATCAGGTTACGAACCGGTAACGAACTGATTCCATTGTAACCCGCGAACACAGAACTGTTACCAAAATTACAGGATTTTACTGACCGCGAACGCTGCTTTTATCACTGCGCATGCGAATAGTCCCAGAACCGGTTCAGAATCAAACCCGCGAACAAAGCTAATATATCACAAAAAAGAATTTAATATTCAAAATTGTTTTAGAACAGCTTACGCTGCACAAAAAATTTGTGTTCACAATGTTGCAGGTTAAATTAGGGTCACAGTACATTAAAATATATAGCGCTGGATTGTCGGTTTGAAAAATAGGTACTAAACACGTATAATTCTCCTATTTACTCAACTTTTACATATAAATTATTGAAAATATTTGAGATGTCTAAAATATCGAAAAATGATTCTGACAGTTATGACATTTGATTGCCTAGTAACGATTTATTTCAGACTTTCGTCAATGACGTAATTTTTTTGTCACTCTTAGTTTAGAAGACATGAAACAAGGACAAAAATGTATGACGAAACACTGAACATCGTTGAAATGATCTATATACATATTAGCAAGTCGGACAGACAGCAAACTTGTGAGCGAATATGGAGATTATTTGAGTGGTTAATTCCAAATGGTTAGGTCCTGCCACAATACTAAGCGTGAGCGTCGAGCGGCTGATTTAAATAAACAAGTTCTTTTATTCTCAACTACGGGGTATCTCACTTATGATTAAAGATAGAAGCTTGCAGATATCGCGAACCTGAGCTACTAAAGAGAGCTTAATAAATATAAACGAAAATATACAAGGGATTCCATAGGCAAAAACATAACATGGGTAATTTTCTTTAAAACTACACAACAGAAAAACTATTTAAAAGGTTTTTCTTAGCTTTAATAGCAAAACGACTTAATGACAGTTGAAAAAAAAATTCTGAAAATCTCCTGTAGTTCCATGATGGATTGCAATAACTATGAACTGTTTTCATTACAGTAGTTTTCTCAAAAAAGAAACAAAATTAAGAGACTATGTATATTACATTTTTAAAATCCCTTATGGTTTTCGAGATACCCTGTAAAACGACTGAAAATAAAATAACCTGAAATAGTAAAGAAAGTGGACCATATATTATTCGTTTGTTAATCATGTGCAAACTTATGTCGCATTAACACAGAAAACTCACCTGTTTCTCTAAAAATTCATAAACTTTGCCTCCCATTTCTCTGTAACCAACTTCGTTTTGGGTAAACGTATCAGGATTTGAAGAAGCAAGCCATTCCCCTCGTTGAACATCCGGTGGGGACTGTTGTCTATTGAACTTTATTACTTTCGCTAAAATTTAAACAAATAGTACTTAGATATTTTTGATACATTTAGCTTAGAGGGTGTTTAAAATTAACTACAAATATTATAAGGGGGTATTTTTGGGGTGAAATTAGGATTTTTTTTAAATAAATATTTTTCTAAAATACAGCGCTCCTGGCTACAGGCATTGTAAGTAAAAAGCGTAAAAACCATCAAATCTTACGAAAATGTGCATACCTCTGTTACTTAAGGCAGTGTAATTATTACTTGATAAAAACCCAAGGGAGGATTGATAGGGGTAAACACTGACAATGATCAACATATGTGCACACTAAAGTTTGGTAAAATTAATATATTTTAGAAAAGTCAGCCACAGAAATATGCAGTAACAGTCTTAAGCCAAGTATTTTAAAAATTGTTAATGGGTAATGTAAAAAAATAACAAAAATATTTTTTAACTTAATTCTTTAAATTTAAATTTGACATAAAATTTCATTTCTACATTAGCTTAAACAATTTTGTCTTATATTTTTAAAAATATATTTTTTTGTAATAACTTGCCCTGTAAATTACCAATCGGTGTAAAATTTTGTATTTATCATTTTTGGACTATGGGACCGGTTTTCCCAAAGGACGTTTAAACACCCCATATAATATTTTTGCCGGCAAGGCATTGACGAAAAGGTATCAAAAGACATCAAAATGGGCAATTGGCCGTTATTGGGGCACGATTTGCAAAAAATGTGATGGTATCCATCATTAATAAGTTATGATGAAAAAATGCGTTAAGGATGATGGCATCCATCATTAATAAGTTATTGGCAAAAAGGTATCAAGAAGACACGAAAGCGGGCAATTGGCCGTTATTGGGCCACGAGTTGCAGAAAATGTGATGGCATTCATCATTAATAAGTTATGATAAAAAAATGCGTTTAGGATGATGGCATCCATCATTAATAAGTTATGCTGAAAAATGCATTTAGGATGATGACATCCATCAATAAAAACGTTTTGGCAAAATATGCCTTTTAGATGATGGCATTACATTATTTTTTCTAATGACAATAAAATGCATTTTTTACCGTCCAGGGAACTACAATGTGCATAAATAATGCACATGCATAGTGTGTGTTTATGTACAGGGTGTCCCATATAAAATAAAATACTATAATTTTGGAAAAACCATAAGAGATACAAAAAAAGTTAAATGCAGAAGTTGTTCAGTGAAATGTATTTTTTTTAGTATTTTTATTGTATCTCTTATAGTTCCCTGTACATAAACACATAAACACACATTATTATGCATGTGTATTATTTATGCACATTGTAGTTCCCTGGACGGTAAAAAATGCATTTTATTGTCATTAGGAAAAAATGATGTAATGCCATCATCTAAAAGGCATATTTTTGCCAAAACCTTTTTAATGATGGATGCCTTCATCCTAAATGCATTTTTTCAGCATAACTTATTAATGATGGATGCCATCATCCTTAACGCATTTTTTCATCATAACTTATTAATGATGGATGCCATCACATTTTCTGCAACACGTGGCCCAATAACGGCCAATTGCCCATTTTGATGTCTTTTTGATACCTTTTGCCAATGCTTTGCCGGCAAAAAATGTTATATGGGACCTATCCTGGGACACACAGTATATCCAAAAAATAAGCTAATTTTTTTAGTATTAGCAAAAATTTTTTTTTGGGCAGCCAGTAATGTGAGGCCATAAACTATTCTCAAATACTTACTCATATAACTAATATTAATCCCAGAAAGAACGCAAAATTCAACAGTGATAAATGCACAAAGGTAGAACTTTGGTGACATAGTGCCACCTTTAATACATTTTTCAGCAAAATCATCTGGGTAATAGTGTTGCATCAAAGTCTGTACAAAAAGTAGTAAGACAGTCCAAAGACTTACTACAATTAAAGGTAAGCTAGTGTGGGTTTCAGTGGTTTTGTAGAAATCCAAATATCCGTCCAATCTTACTCTGTGATGGATACATTTGGTAATAAGGTGAAGTACCTAAAATTTATGCATATGTTGACAAACAGAAGTACAGGGTGGCCCACCATATTCGACTCGGTCTGTAGCTGGATAACCATGGGGTTTTTAAAAAAGTAAATACTGGAACATATACAGGTCGGATAAGACCACAGTATAAAATTATTTTAGTCCATACAGGGTGTCTCAAAAAGTGTGACGTATCAAAGTTGTATTTTTTAAATTGAACACCCTATATTTTATGACGGTTTTAGATTCTACTTTAAAAAATAACTCAAGTTGAAAAATGCAGAGGTAAAATTAAATTAATTTTACTTTAACACTTTTAACTCTTTAAACTTTAAAATATGTAACAAGATTAGAAAAAGTGTGCCATATCATACGTAGGTCAAATCAAGATCAAATATTGTACAGGGTGATCAAAAATAATTTCAATTTTTCAGAAAATCAAATAGCCATATCTCTCTTATTTTAAATGGAACACCCTGTATTTTTTTACGTCACATGATCACAAATAAGATACTCTTTCAAATGGTGTATAGGTTGCCTATACCTATCTTTTGTGCTTTTTAGTAAAATCTGTTTTTACAAATTTTTAGTCCAAATGTTTATTTAAATTAAAGTTGGCTGTGGCATAGCAGCCATTAATATCAAATATATCTTAAGAAAATAACAACGACCATTTATTGATTACTAGTGTTTTAGTCAGTTTAAAAGAAATTTCAATGATTTTAAATAAAAACCCTACTTCTACAACAACAAGATGATATAATACTGGTAGGATGTGAAAAAATTGTTTACTTTAGTCTAGAGTTAATCCTGAAAAATATTCCAGGAGAAACCATCTGATAACCTTATTAGTTGCTTTAAAAAATTTGACACACTGATTATGGATAATGGAAGAAACGAGTTATAGGTCACAGAATGTCGTCATAACTGACCAGAAGCGTTATTAGGATTGTATAAAAACACAAGTTTTATCATTACCACATTCAGCTGAAATAAGTGTTATTGGAAGTAGCATTATAAGCAACTAATGAATTTTTTTCTGTGAATTTTAAGAATAGTGGCAGATAATACAAAATATTTTAATTTTATGCTTTTTCCAACAAATTTACATTTTGCAATAACGGCTTAGTAAATAGGCATAGCTCTATATCACAGCCTACTTACATACATTTAAATAGACATTTGGAATAAAAATATGTTAAAACGGAATTTACTTAAAAAGTATAAAAGATAGGTATAGGCAACCTATACACCATTTAAAAGAGCATTTGGTTTGTCATCATGTGGTTTAAAAAAATACAGGGTGTTCCATTTAAAATAAGAGAGATATTGCAATTTGACTTTCTAAAAAATGAAATTACTTTTTGATCACCCTGTATAACCTATTATTTTGATATGACCTACGTATGATAAGGCAGACTTTTCCTAATCTTGTAACAAATTTTAGAGTTTAAGGAGTTTATATTGTTAAAATAAAATTAATTTAATTGCACCCCTGCATTTTGAAAAAAAATCAAATATCACAAAAACGAATAAAATTAGACACTTAGTACTAAAAACAAACTTAAGTTAATTTTTATGTAGAATCTAAAACCGTCATAGAACATAGGGTGTTCCATTTAAAAAAATATAACTTTGATACGCCACACTTTTTGAGACATCCTGTATAGAGTAAAATAATTTTATACTGTGGCCTTATCCGACCTGTATATTTTTTAAAAACCCCATGGTCATCCAACTACAGACCGTGTTGAATATGGTGGGCCACCCTGTATATGTCTATAAGTACTTCTAGATCAGGTTGGTAGTATCAGAGAGGCATTTGCCTGTTTAACATGCTAGATTTTAATGTATATATAATGTAAAATATAAGCCCCATATACAGGGCCGTTTGTAAAAAACAAAAATGTATCCATCAGAAATTTTCGAGCGCATCAGATTAAAATAGGGTGAGTTAATTACATGCTAAACAGTGTATATTTCCCTAATCTGACAATTTAAGATTGACGTGAAGAAAGCGTAGGGCTACAATAAAGTTTAAAAAAACAAACGTCATTTTGACATTCTCGAGCGTGGCTATTTTTTTATTTTGAAGAAAATAGTTCAAAGATAAAGAAAAATATATAATCCAATATGATTCAAACGATTTCCACAAGCCGAAACATTAACAGTATTTTTTTCACATATTTAAAAATCTTTAGCCGTTTCCCCCACCAATGAAAAGGTATACATAATACACCATCATTTTTATTTTTTTATCATCTAAGCTTTGCAGCCCAATAGGTCTCTATGAAGCTCGAGTAAATCCCCATTTAGCATGGTGGGCTCCCCTACTTTAATATATTATTAAAAATTTAAAGGAATGTACAAAACAAACAAATAAAAAAACTGAGTAAAGGTCTCGGTAAAGGTAAATTTATTTAGGTACACACTCGGGTAGATATAACATTTCATCATAAAATATTATTTACACATACTTGTATGTACAGGGTGTACCAAAACACACAAGTCTAGGTAACTGATTGACTTTTAGGATATTTTCCGCAGGTAAAAGGTACTCTAAATTATAAACAACAAAAACATTGACAATAAAAAGATTCTGTCTGGATTGGAGCATTAGTTTTTGCATATTTTTACTTTTTAGTCACTTCTGGTTTCACCGGATATAGCCCCAATTTTGTATTTTTAAATGGAACACCCAGTATATTTGATCACATTCAGATTCCTGAGACAAATCTTAATCAAAATGTGACATCTTAATAACCTTTAGGCCATTTTTTATTGCACCTAGGCAATGATTGGCAATAGATGGCTTAATTCTTACGAGAGTAGAGGAAGTTAGGGATTTGGGGGTTTTGTTTGACAGTGGCCTTTCATTTAACAGGCATGTGGAAGATATTGTGGGTAGAGCTATGAGCATGTACGGTTTTGTAGTAAGAAACAACTTGTGAGTTCAGCAATATTAATTGTATCAGAGTTTTATTTTTAATTATGTCCGCAGTATATTGGAATACTGTTCGGTTGTGTGGAGTCCCTACTACCAGTGTCACGGATACGCAATTGAAAAAGTGCAAAATAAATTTTGCGATACTTGTACTATAAAGAAAACTGGCATGTACAATTTTAATGTATCAAAATCATATTTATTACAGAGATATAATCTGCATACCCCGTCAAAAGAAGAAATGTGCATGCTCTTCTTTATCTGTACAAGATTTTACATAATGAAATTGATGATCCAGCACTTTTGTCACTTGTTCCGTTGCATGTACCTCCATATGCTACTAGATGTTCCAACACCTTTTATCAGCGGAGGGTTGCAAGGAATAATAACCTTCTAAATTCACCTCTGTATAGGATGTGCGCTGGTTATAATGAAATCCAGGCTCATTGCGATATCTTTTCTGTAAGTCTTAACTCGTTTAGAACTATTCTTGGCCGGGTTCTGGAAAAATAATTTGGAAGTATGTTCACTTCCTTTACTGTTTACTGTCTTTTGTGTTGGCAACTTTTACATTTTTGTTATTTTATTGTAGTGTTTTTATTGTTTTACATTATTATGTATATACATATGTATAAAAATTGTACCTGCTCTGTAATTGGATTCTCTGTTAAGCGGGTTTTTTTGTAAATTTATAAATGTAGAGTTTGTGAATTTATGAATAAATAAATAAATAAATAAATAAATAAATAAATTGAACTTAAATTATTCTAAAGACCGCAAATGATGTTAGAAATTCACAATCACAAAATTTTAGTGACTAGCATGAAAGATATAAATAAAATAAGTTGACAAATTAACATTTTCATGTCTAAAAATCATTATTTAAAGGCAACCCTTTTTAGACAAGCACTTTTCGAAAAAAGGTTTTTTTGAGAAATTTGCCGATACTAGTTATTTTGTAATCAGATTAAAAATCTGGACATAAATAAAGAATCTAACCACCTAGATGCAATATTAAATTCAAACAACTCTTCTCTTCCCCCAATTTACCTATACCAAGTTTCATTTTGATATGTCTAAAACTCTAGGACTCTAGGAGTTATGGCTTGTCTATTAGATTCGTTGACACCCGGTATATCCTCTATTACTCCAACCACATAGGTTTATTGTGTATTCTTCCTCTATATATTCAAAGCAGTATAATATGTCCTATTGCTTTCTGGTTGTAATTAAGAAGGACATTATCTCGGACATTATGGTAAAATATAAAAAGTGATTTGGTGCTTAAACTAAATTCTCTAGAAACTACTTACAAAAGTCAGGAACCACAAAGCGATATGTATGTAAATTACAATAAAGTATTCTCTGCATTTACTACTTTCATCTGTATGCGTAGCCGCATACACAATAGCCACAATATCTAAAATTAATGTAAAAAGCAACTGTATGCTGAACAACGGGACTGTATTTATGGGTTTAAAAGCCCCTACGGATTCTAAAATAGGCTGTAAGTGCTCTCTATCATCCATATTGACCGATTCACTAAAAAATGTAGCTCCCTAAAAAAGAATCAACTTTAAAAAATATTTTGAAAGCGTTGAGGTTAGGACTGATTTGTCGGCTTAAAATATACTAAAATTACTTACACCAGAATTAGTATTATAACTTCTAGACAAACTGACCATAATTATTAGACATGCTTTACCACAAATTTACGTACTATAAATAAACCTTACTAATTATTCACTTTTTATTAATAAAAATATCGTAACGGAATCACAACATAAACACAAGCAAGATCTTTAACGTCACCAACTAAACTTTACTAAACTGATAAAAGAAAATATAATGCAACTTTAATGTAATGAAGTGAGACAAAAACAGAACGTCATGTCAGCTGTTCTAGAATACGAACAAGATTTAATTGTCTGTCAAAATTCTACTGTAGTGACACGAGGCGTTAAAAACCGCTACGAATTCCATGATTTTATTGGTCAAAAATTACACGTGATTATTGCGTTATTGAGGTTAAGGCTTTGGCGCTTTTGTTGTGTGTTTTTTTAGTTCTGTGTGGTTGAAGTGTGTTTTGCCATTCTTATTCTGGAAACAAATATAGTTTTGTTTGTTTGGACTGTAGTGACTGCTCTTTTAGAAATGGTGATGATCTTATTTATCATTTAAAAAAGAAACATTCTATAAAAAGTTGAACAAGAAGGATGAAATTTTAAAAATACACTAAATGAAACTTTGGTAATTTTCTAGAAAATGGGAGCAACTCCGATCTTGACGAAATTCTGGTATACGGGGTTTGGGGCGCTGATCACGAATCTGAAAGAACATTTGGCGGAAACGTTTCGTTCTCGAGATATCCATCATCAAGTTCAAATTTGAACTAAGCTTATTTCACTACTTCTTGCACACACTTCTTGATTTAAGCTAAACTGTCACACAATATTTGATTTTCACCTTTTGAAACCCCGTTTTCACGTTTTACATTATTTTTGCATTAAACTGCATAGCTATACTTTGAATCATTTTAATCCCAGTTTGCCATGAAGCCCTATGTGTATGTATGGTTGCCGGATTATCAAAGAAAAGCCACGCAATTTAATTCAAAAATAATGTAAAAACGTAGAAAAACGGGGTTTTAAAAGGTGAAAATCAAATATTGTGTGACACTTTAGCTTTAAATCAAGAATTGTGTGCAAAAAGAAGGGGGAATATAGTGAAAATAAGGTTAGTTCAAATATCAACTTTGATGATGGATATCTCGAGAACGAAACGTTTCCGCCAAATAATTCTTTCAGATTCGTGATCAGCGCCCCAAAAACCCCCGTATACCAAATTTCGTCAAAATCGGAGTTGCTCCCATTTTCTAGAAAATTACCGAAACTTTTTATCTAAATAAATACCTATAGTTAAAGTGTTGTGTAAACTAAGAATTAGCCTGTTGTATAATATCACAAAAAAGTACAAATAAATAGTATTTTTTCAATACTGGATTTTATTTACTGTGCATTAAATCATCCATATTTCTTTAAAATTTAAATTGTAAGTAAAATAAATTAACATAACATTAATTGTACAAATATTGTCATTTTATAATAGGAACTGTCGCAAATAAAATAATATACTCCCCACTTAGTTTACTAAATTATATCTATTTTCAAATAACTTGTGATTTTTAGAGTGCCTTAAACCTAATATTACAAAAACTTTAAAAAACGGACTATTGGAACTTAAATAAAATATTTTTACGCCATTTAAACTCTTAAGTTAAACTATACAAGTTATTTGCACGTTATTTTTATTTAAAATTTATCAGCTTAAATTATTTAAAATAGCCCGCGCTGTCAGCCGTCATGTTCGGACCAATAAGGATGTAACATCCACTTGACCAGTTGTAACCAATAGAATCTTGGAATGCATAGCGGTTTTTAACGCCTCGTGTAGTGACAGCTGGAAAAAAAATATGATTAGGCCCCCTTTACAATATGCTGCTTTCGACTGGCGTTGCTACTAGGCGATGGCCAGCTTCGCAACTCTCTTCCAGTATCAAAGAATGGCAAAAACAAAAGTGACCCTTCTACATTAATTATACCTTAAAGTAGGGTTTAGTTGGTTTAGTTAAGATATAGGGAGTTGCCATATTCAAGAAAGATTACCACACTGTCCTTTTGTCCAACACTAGACCATATTAGGGCCTTCGACAACTATTAAAAAGAAAAAAACTTTAAATGTTATTATCAATAACGTCTACAGTACCGAGTTGTCTAAAAATGTCGTGAAATGAAACATCTTTAACTGACACCTACGACATCCCGGGGATTTTTACATGTTTTAGAGCCAGACAGAACGTTTTTTTAGAATATGGACAGTCTTATCGTAGCTAGAGGCTCTATTCTTGGTCATTCGCATCTTTCAGGATTGCTCGCATTTGTGATTGATTTATTATTTGGTGTATTCCTTTTATGCTCCAGAACCTCCCGGAACGACACCATGAGTGTTCCTTTTACAATTTTTTGACATTTTTTCATGTTATAGAACCGTTCTTGACATTATTGACAGTTCAGAGAACGGTTCTACAAGGTAAAAGGAATACACTAAAAAGGTCGCTATACCTGTTGTTCAGCTTCAAGATAGGAGGGTCTTTCCAGTGACGCAAATAGAGCGCTCCCGAGTAGCTCAGGAGCATTTCGTTCTACTTTATGGCGTTCCAGTGACGGAAAGTGTTATGCACGTGAGCTACTCCGTTTTTCTTTCCCTTGCCCCTCATGCACCAACCCCTCTTTTGGTTTTTGTGCTTCAAACGTGTTTTTTATGGTTAAGGATGGATTCTTTAAAATTATTTATTTAAAATGGAATTAGATATTGAAAAAGATTATTATTATAAAGCCAAGAAAGGTTAAAAACAACGAAATTTTAAAATTTCTTAAAGTATTTCTCTATCCTTTTAGAGCAGTTGAAGAGCTTCAAGCCCTGGAGCGTGAGGCACAAAAATTTTCGTCACTGGAAATAAGCAACCAGGGTCAGACCGTATTGGCCCTCCGAGAGGCAAAAGTAAAAATCAACAAACTGCTGGAATTCTTTGGAGAAATTATCAGTGATTTAACTGATAGAAGTGAAACTGATACCGTTCTTTCAAAACCTCTGTGGATAACTTCATTTTGAATGTTTCCTAATATTTCAAATGGCATCTGTCACGTGATCAAATAATCATGATCATGATCATGATCACTTGCAAGTGATAGATTGGTGATAGACTGATAGAAGTGAAAGTGATAATTTTTTAAAAGAATAGCACTACTGTAAACTCACCTTTAGCAGCTTTCATGGACCTACTAACCTCAATTTGTCAAACTTGTTTTGAGGTGTTTTATCTTAAAAATTTGTCCTATTTTTTAAAATAAAGAAATGGGTGTAACATTATATCATTTTCCTCCAAGTGCTCCTTCAAGAGGAGCCCTACTAGCCGCTAGGGCTTTAGGGTTAGAAGTTGATATCCAAATTGTTAATCTATTTAAAAGGAACAGCTCAGTGAAGATTTTATAAAGGTTTGTAATATGTACCAACACCACCTCCCTCATAAAATAACCAGTATTTTTATGAGGATTTTGATCAACACAAACTACGGTAATAATACTAAAAGTTTCGGATATTTCAGATTAACCCCCAACACACTATACCTACCCTAGTCGATGGCGACTTTACAACATGGGATAGTCATGTTATCGGACCGTACTTAGCTACAGTGTATGGAAAAGATCCAAGTTTCTATCCACAAGACCCTAAGCAACGAGCAATTGTAGATCAAAGATTATATTTTGATTGTGGAACCTTGTATCCTAGAATAAGAGCAATTTGTGTAAGTATATGAATAAAATAATTGGTAATTATTTACAAATCGGGGAATTTGGGCGCTTATAGTGAATCTAAAAGAAATTTTAGTCGAGCATGTTTCATTTTCAAGATATCCATCATCAAAATTAACATGTTGAAGACTGGCAGCCTATATAGTGGCATTCGGTATCTACTAATCTGTACCAAACACCATTTTAATGGTAATCATTTTTCATTCATTTTAAGAGTTAATACAATAAAGTTGGTTTACATTTATCAAAAAGTATAAACTGATTCAGCATTTGGGGACATATTTAAAGCAAATCCGGCACCAAAGTGGCGCAAAGTTTATGTAATTGGTTTTTGCTTAAATTAAAAAAATTTAGATACCCATGCAACTAAAAAATATAGCACTCGGTACCTAGCAGAAGAACCCTTTGACACACTGCAGGCGTGAATATGTTAAAAAACAAATTTACCTTATTTTATTCAGTATATTCCATTTTGGTAATTATTTACAAACCAGACGCATCGCCGATTTTAATAAAATTTGGTATACGGGGTTTTTTTGGGGCGCTGATTATGAATCTAAAAGAATGTTTAGTCAGACTTGTTTCATTCTCGAGATATTTATCATCAGACTTGATCTGAAGCTATTACAAAAAAAATAAAATAAATATATATATAATAAAACAAAAACAGTATTTTTACATCAAACATTACATTTGCTTTAACAATCAAAATAACAAGTCTAACAAGAAACAAATAATAATAAATGCACCTAGATGTGAACATCTGTATGTGCACAATTCTTATACCCATTAGTACTGTCTAAAATATATCCTTAAACAGATGTAACATTTCAAAAATCTAACAATATACAAAAAGATAATTAAATAAAAAAGTAATACCAATAAAGAAAAAGCATAAAAAACAACTATTGACATGAACCTAATTAAACAACCTTTCAAAATGAAGAACATTTTCAAAGATATGTCCCTTGCAGGCCATTCTAAATCGATATTTATTCTTCATTTCCTTAATTTTGGGTGGTAACATATTGTAAATTTTGGGGCCTATATAGCTTATATACCTCAAGTTCAGATTATTGTGACTAATAGGAAGTTGCAGTTCTCCGTTTTCATTAGCCCGAGTGGCATAGTTATGGTCTATGACAACCTGCAACCTCCTACGAGTGTGCACAAAAGAACAGGCCGTTACAGCATATATTGATCTGATGTTATTTAATTCCATGATAACCAAAACTAACCTAAATTCACTATATCCTCCCTTAATTTTGCACTCAATTCTTGATTGAAAGCTAATTTGGTACTCAATATTTGATTTCCACCTCTAAAAACCCCATTTTTCTATTTATTTTACAAATTTTTTCCATAAAATTGCAGAGCTTCACATTCAATCATTTCGATGCGCTATAATTGAAAATGAAGCTTTACCATTTTATGGAAAAAATGGGCAAAATTCTCTAGAAAATGAGGATTTTATAGGTGGAACACAGGATCACAGAAAACTGCCGCAGCCGCCTCTCCCTCATTTACATTTAAATACAATCTCTCCAAGAATGCAAACACAGCATCCGATGTATCTTTATCATTTTAAAAAGCAAACTGAAAAATGTTTAAAATTGAATGTCTACGCAAAAATGCTATTATTCGCTTTTTAACTAGTTTTTCTATAACCTTGGAAAGCGTGGGAGTCTCTGATATAGGTATAACCTTATATACAGTAGATATTACTTATACAAGAAAAATGAGATTTGACTACAGATATTATAACATACTCGGTTAGTTAAAAGTACCACAATATGTGAACAATCACCAATTTTTTAGTTTCCAATACTATTTCTAGGAGAAGACCAAATCCTAGATGAACACAAACAACCTTTAGAAGAAGCGTTGGGCTTTTTGGATGTATTTCTAGAAGGAAACGATTTTGTTACTGGAAATAAACTAACTGTTGCTGACTGTTCATTGGTTGCTTCTGTTTCGAGTCTTGTTGTAAGTATAATTTAACGGGTTCAGTGGAAAAGTGGTGGCATTTTGTTAAAATGGGAGTGCAGCAATATTTATATTTATATTTTGGGCATATTTATTGGACTGGGCCAAAAATACACATTTTTTTTTAACGGTACTGTAAAAATATTGTTCATGACGACGAAAGAAAAATGTCCTGCAATTTTCAGCCCTTAATATTAACATTAAGAGGTACATCATTAAAATTAATAATTTTTTAACAATTCTTGCTTTTTTATACAATATCTCGGCATACGTTGCGGCCGAACTATTTGTCGAAACAGTTCGCAATCTATATCTAAACAAGCGGACTCGAGAAAAGTTTTTTTTTTCCCAGGGAGCCGTCTGCATATCCGGTGGCATAGCAGCCTGAAGGCTTATTGTACCAAACTCCCGTTTTATTGTACCCATTCCAGTACCCTAGTTCCTTGAAGAAGGCGGTATAGGTCTGCTGGGTGCGTACCATATGTTTTCGGGGCACTCTAATATCCCCGAAGATTGCCTGTCTTTTGTGATCCAGTGCCTCTCACTCTGACAGTATGTGGGATACTGTTTCGGTCTCTGCCCCACATAATCTGCAGCCCAGAGTCTTTGCTGGTCCTTTACCAAGTTTTGTACCGCACTCCGGAAGGTACTCTTTGGCACTCAAGGACTGGTTCTGGCCCGACGTATGTCGTGGCTGACCCCCTTCTAGCCAGTTCGTCTGCGTTTTCATTGCCTCGAATTCCGCAATGCCCTGGCACCCACATCAACCTCGTGTTGTTGCATTCCGCCAGTTCCCTGAGCTCCTCGAGGCATTCTAGTACCAGCCAAGACGATACCTTGGGATTAATTAGTGCACCAAGGGCTGCTTGACTATCCGTAAGAATGTTGATTGTACAATTTGTGCGGGGCCTTTGGTTGTTAATCCTGGCACATTGTAAGATAGCAAAAATTTCTGCTTGAAATACAGAGGCGTGGTTTCCCAGTGGAAAGGTCAAACGAGTGTTTCCCATCTCACTGTCTTCTGGGTACGATTTGTGGGGTCGGATTGTCCAAAGATTAAAAAAAAAAAAAAAAAATATAGTCTGTCCTCATATCCATTATGGAAATCCTTATGATATTTTTATTTCCATGTGTCCTGATCTAACTTTTTGTGTTGCTCAGGTTATTTTTGAGTCTGTATACCCCCATTCTCGCCTCCCCTTGTACCACTATATGCAGTGGCGGGAGGTCAAGTAGGGTCTCAAGACCGCTGTTGGTGTACTTTTAATGCATCCCGCTATGCCAAGGCAGGCTAGTCTTTGCACCTTGCCCAGCCGAAGCATAGCAGTGTGCTGTCTGGTCTTGGTCCACCAAACAATGGATGCATATGTTATGGCTGGTTTCACCACAGTATTGTACAACCAGTGAACCATTTGTGGTCTTAGTCCCCACGTTTTGCCATATGTTCTGCGAGCCAGAATTAATGCTATTTCGAGAAAAGTTGCCAATCTTCAACCTTAACTTCAACTTCAAAAAAGCTGTATTGTTCTAAGTATAATAAAATTCTCTTGAACAAAGCATCTTAAAACTAAAAAAATAAAAAATAAAAAAAAGTTTTTTTATTGTCAGGTCGCACTAGTAAAAATAATAAATATGTCAAAATAGTTGCCATTCTTCTCCCTTTTCACACCACTTCCAATAATATTTATACATTGACAAATCGTTAAAACAACAAAACAAAACATACAACAAACTTAGAGGGAAAACAGAGAAGAGATATACCAAGTTACAAATTAAACTAAAATAAAATAATATAAAATGTTCAATATTAATAAATAAACAAGTCTCCCACAAACCGTTCATTTAAAAATTCATTTTGCGAATAGTAGGCTCCAGCAATAAGCAGACCCTTCACCTCCCTCCTAAATCTTTTTTCACAAGCTATTTGGCGAACATGTGATGGAAGGTGGTTAAACAATTTTTGCCATTATAAACGATTGATCTCTTTACCAATGTTGACGAGGGTATGCGAAGAGAAGCCACTCAACTATTACGAGTGGGATAAACAGATTCCGCAGAAATTTCATCCCTATATTTCTTTTGGACCAAACACTGTTTCCAGAATGAAAATACATACATGGTAAAGTTAAGATTTTTGGGCCAAAAAAGAGGTCTGCAAGATTCCCGACGCCCAGCCTTACACATAAATCTCAATGCTCTCTTCTGCAACATAAAAAGACTATTAAACTGATAATCACACTCACTTTGTTCGTTGTTTTATCCCTAGAGTTTCTAGATTGTGGAACCTGCTGCCCGCGGAGGTCTTTCCTTCCCCCAAAGCTTCAAGTATTTAAGTCCCGTGTCTACAAACTCCCTCTTACCTCGCTTAAGACACCCACGCTACGTTAGTATTTAGGCTTTTAGCCTTCGTGGTTTGTTAAAAAGAAAAAAAATCGGCGCATGCTCCCCAGAAACATATATATATATATATATATATATATATATATATATATATATATATATATATATATATATATATATATATATATATATATATATATATATATATATAAAATTAATTTCAACATCGAATAACTTTGAAAGGAATGAATTTATTAAAACTTGTTATTATATATATATATATATATATATATATATATATATATATAAAATTAATTTCAACATCGAATAACTTTGAAAGGAATGAATTTATCAAAACTTGTTAAAAGACCTTTTTGTAAAGCATAAAATTTCCTTTAAGATAATAGAGAATCATTGCAAGTTGCCTTATTAAGCTCGGGAATTATTAATACCGGCCTTATTTAAATAGTGCTTGCACCCATAATTTAGAGTTATTGCAAATCATGTTGACAGTGCCATTAACCTAAAAAAATGGGGAAACATTTTTAGTAGTTTTTCTTTATTGTTTTGTGTTGTAGGGTTTTCTTTTACACAAATACAAAAATACATTTAAAAAGCAAGGTTGTAAGTATTTTTACTTCAAAAAACTTTTAGATTTTGTAAATAAAGCCAGGCACTATCCTTATTAAGGGAGTCCTTATCCCACTATGCATCTGCGCAAGCTCAGATGTCAAAATAAGGCCGGTATTATTAGTGCCTGGCCTTTTTTTTTTCACCCTTTCGGGGTCATCCCACCCAGGTCCGACGACCGCCCCCTAGGTGGTGCACTGCAGCCTGAAGGCTTATTGTACCTTGACCCCTACTCCTTCCCATTCACACACCATTCATTCCATAACTTGGATGGTTGTTGCTCGGTCCGCATCCCCGAGCAGAACACCGTGTGCCGTTGCCCAAAACACCGCTGGTGCCGGTCACCCATCCAAATTATGTGTGTGCCTGGCCTTATTTTACTGTGCAATAATTCTCTAATGTTTTATAAAGATATTGATATTTATGGTAGTTTAAACAATCCAGAATCTAAGTGACAAAATTAAAAAATGCAATTAATATTTAACACGCGATTACAAAAAAACAGCGCGTTCTAGGAAAATGTACTAGGAGAGCTTTTTTGTAGAGAATTTAATTTCCTTCAAGAAAATGAATTGGTCGAAGGTTCAAAATTGACTGATTTTGTATAAAAAATGCAACAATTGTTGAAAAATCAATCATTTTATTGATGCACCTCTTAATGTTAGGACGAAAAAACGTCGTCACTAACCAAAGTCGTTCTATATAAGGTCACGACATTCGGCCATATTGCTTCGACGTGTTATGACGTCACATCTCCCATTTTTCGGCCATGTTGTTCAGTGCCGGAGATATACAGTTTATTATATTAGTAGAATAACCGTTTATACAACAGTTGTTAATTATTATTAAGTTGTACATTCTTTTACTTTAAATAAAAAACATTTGGAATTACATCTTTCAACAAATATCACTACCAAAACAATGCAAAATGAAATGCGCAAATTCTAGACGCCACTGGATTGATCATCAGCTTTGATTTTACCCAGTCTTGCCAACTTTTCTCCGTGGAGTGCCCTTCATTGCGTCCCCGACCTCGAACCGCCTAAAAGTTGAGGATATGTCGCAACCTTATAAATATAAAGTAACCTTGGTCATTAACAACATTTTTACATTTCCGTTCACTCTTTCCGCGGTCTTCGAGTAGACCGAGAAAAGATTCACGCTAAATTGGGGCTTCTTTCTTCTGGGGCGAAGCGCTGTGAGTGAAGATTCCTAAAGGCTGAAGTTTTTACGTTTTGGTGTTGAACACATGGTGTCCTCGTATGGTCGAGGAGGTGCGCACGCCTTGCGGAAATACGTCAGTAGTGAAAGTGACGGTTATGCGCGATACCAGTAGCAGCCGCTGGCTTGACAGTCACAATTTATGCATGTTCAGAAGTTCATCGCTGTTGTTGATGTTTACAAGTGTTTCTTATTCATATGCTAGGAAAGCCTGGGAGTTTCGAGCTCGATTATCCAGATTTTCCAAGGACAAAGCCGGGAAAGCTTATAAGCAATAGCTTATATGACCGGAACGGGAGAATTGGCGAATTGACTTAGTATCAGAGCCATAAAACAAAGAGATAGAGATAGATAGATACATTTCCGTTAGAAAAAAAAATGTTCGTTGTCTTGGCCCAGTCTAATATTTATATTTCTTAGGATTTAATTTTAATTTATGATTATTATATTTTATAATTCTAAGGATTTTATTATTAGCAATTAACTTTTGGCTTAAGTGGGGCAGAATTGTCTAATTGTCACTTGTACCACTTTTTGATTGAACCCAATTTATTTGTTAGTAAGGTTTTGTTGATTTAGTTTTCTTTTTAGGCAATAGGATGGGATATTACTCCTTATTCAAATGTCAACAGTTGGGTGGCAAGGTGTGCCCTAAGTATTCCTGGCTATGCTGAAGCAAATCAAGCAGGCGCTGATGAATTTGGAAAAGCTGTTAAAAGTAAAATGGCGCCTGGACAACTGCCGTAACAGAAAATTATATAGTTTAAAAAAAAACTGCTTACAAAGTAAAAATTAATTTTCTTGTTAAACTTTACTTAAAAGGAGTTTGGTTTGGTTATGGTATGAAATATTATAAACCTCACTAGATATATTTTATGGGTTTTATATTTTTATACTAAAGATTGTATTGGTTTATTAAAAAACACAGTACAAATCTAAAAAAATTGTCTTTTATTAATATAAAATACTGATATCCCAGCACCACAAAGTTATCACAATCAAGAGAAGTCACAAGGTTATAAACTATAATAAATATCTTATTTTTCTATGTCCTTTTGTAAATTTTATTAATAAACAATTCATTTAGGAAAATAAATTCAAAAAGCTGATTTTAGACTTTAAACTTCTTGTCAAATAAGTTGGACCAAGTTCACCAAAAATTTGACAGTGTAAAACAGCAAATTGGGTATCAAAGAAATGCAAGGTGGCCTTTCAAATTTGTTTGAAGGATTAGAGCACGTCCTATTTTTCTTCAAATATCTGATGCCAAACTACCAACCTAATGGATTAAATGATTGGTTTTTGTTGTGGTTTTCATTGAGTGTTTATTTAAAAATTTTAAGGAAAACGTTGGAATGTACTTATACAGGGTGATTCAAAATCGATCACGAAACTTAAGGGGTGATTCTACTTAACAAAATAAGGGTAGAGCTTCATATAAATTATTTAAATTAAAAAGTTTTTTTAAATATTTAACACACCGTAGTTCAAAACTAAGACGTTTAGGACATGTTTATATGATTTTTTTATTATTTTCTGTTGTAGAATCCCGTAAAGTTTGTCGGTTGAGTTACTGGACACCCTGTATGTATGTAGGTAATTTGATTGAAATTGATGAAAACTTTGATGTCTATTGGTGCTTAAACGGTAAGGTTTATCGACTTTAATGACGAGTATCTTATTTTTAAGATTTTGATTGTCTATAAAATGGCGCTCCTAGCTTTGCGATATCTGTCAAAATAAAAAGTTATGACGTAAATAAATTTTAAGTTTAAAGTAAAGTGCCCTCTGGCAGTATTTAAAAAAGTACTTTTGTCTTAAAATTTTAGAATCTGCAAAGCTCGATTTGTTTGCCGAATTTCAACTGGATTGGTTAAAAAATAAATGCAATATGGCGAAAAAACCAAAATTAAAATTGAACTTTGGCGGCTTGTAACTCGAAAACGAATGACATTTTGAAAAAAATTATATATAGCTCTACCCTTATTTTGTCAAGTAGAATCACCCCCTTAAGTTTCGTGATCGATTTTTGAATTACCCTGTATAAATAAAATATTTGCTTTTTACCGAAAATCTAAAGATCGTTCAGAGCCAATTAACATATACTGTTTTGCCAGAATTCCCTCAGTTGGTAACCTTGCTTCAAAGAAGTTTGTCAAATAATTTCTTTTTAATTTACACCTTCGTCTTCAAACAAATTGTATCAAATGTTTGACAAGAAATTTAATAAGTGTAAAACCAGCTTTTATACATCTTGATCCAAGAACTTCGTAAATATTTCTAAACAATATAGAGATTTTTAAATTTTGGATCTAAAGTTTTTGTGTTGTAAAATAATCATCAAACATTTAAATATGCAAGTAAGGACTAAAACAATTTTAATTATTAGGTTTGTTCCAGCAGAATGTTGGAAATATGTTAGCAACAATCGTAAAACGCAGAAATTGTTACAAACATTAGTCAGAAATGTTGGCAACAGTTTTCTGCTGGAACGAAAAATAAACAAGCCGTGCATACTGCTTATACGTCAATACAAGAAAGGTTATGTTAAAAATTGTCATTAATGTTTGAAAAAGTTTGCAAACTTTTCTAACAGTTTCCAACATCTTAAAACTACTGCTGGAACAACAAACAATTGTATAATGTTACAAACATGACACTGCTGGAGCGACAAATTTGCCGTGCGCAGAATCCGAACAGTTGCAAACATTTCTGACAGCTTGCTGGAACAAACCTATTGACGTCAGGAAACAACGTCTTATGGACATATAAAAACAAGTCAAGAAAACAAATAAATAACTAACAATCTAAATAAATAAAATAAATTATGTGGTAAAAAACGATTTTATAAAAATAATACTTTGGTATTAATTGCATTAGTAACTAATAAATGCACTACAGGTAATAAAATTTTTAATTTTAGGCGAAAACAATTAGTTTTAATCGTATTAAATTAAAAAATTAATATAAAAAATGTATTTAAGCTTATAAATCATTATATAAAAAAAAATGTATAAAATTGTCACAACAAATTCCTAAATATCATGCAGATACTATAACACAACCTCAGGTATTTTTATGTATTTTTAATCTGAAGAAAGAATTTTTTAATTAAAAATTACCTGTGGAGCCAATCAATTTTGATATTTACACAATATTTAGGAGTCTTCTCTGTTTTTCTTTTTATTTTTGTTTATATTGTAAACTTTTCTTCAAAACATGAGTATTTATGTTAATAACTATACCGGGTGGTCCCTAAGTAATGAGCCAAAATTCAACTGAATTCGACGTTAAATTAATGCGATTTAACTAAACTTACCTTAGCACCAAAGTTAATATTAACTAAGTAAATTTTTTCTATAATATTTGATACGTTTTGAGTATTTTAATAAAACCCGGTATCTAGGAGTTTTCTGACTTGAGCTATAGCTATATACATATATTTGATGGAAATTTTTAGGTGTTAACTAGAGGATGCTACCTACACTACTTTGAATTTCTTTAAAACGTTTCAACTTTTTTGTGCTTTCCTGTATGTATCATCGGAGTAAAATGATAATGCCAATGCTTTTTACACAAAAAAGGTATACGCTGTAAGAATGGCTCTGAGCAACCGTTCTTTAGATGTTCACCATTAAGTTATTTAGTTCTGGTTAATGCATTTAAAAACAGCGTATTACCCATAACTACAGCTGCCTCATTATAAACGAATGCTTTAATGTATTTATCCACATACTTTTTGGTTGCACCCACCCACTTAAATTTCTTTAAAACGTTTCAACTTTTTGTGCTTTCCTGTATGTACCATCCAAGTAAAATAATAAATTCTCCAATGCTTTTTACACAAAAAATGTATACTTTGTAAGAATCGCTCTGAGCAACCGTTCTTTAGATATTCACCATTAAGTTATTCAGTTATGGTTAATGCCTTTAAAAACAGCGTATTAGCCATAACTACAGCTGCCTCATTATAAACGAATGCTTTAATGTATTTATCCATATACTTTTTGGTTGCACCCAACCACTTAAATTTCTTTAAAACGTTTTAACTTTTTTGTGCTTTCCTGTATGTACAATCCGAGTAAAATGAAAAATTCGTCAATCATTTTAACACAAAAAGGTATACTTTGCAAGAATCGCTCTGAGCAACCGTTCCTTAGATATTCGCCATTAAGTTCTGGTTAGTGCCTTTAAAAACAGCGTATTAGCCATAACTACAGCTGCCTCATTATAAACGAATGCTTTAATGTATTTATCCACATACTTTTTGGTTGCTTTCCTGTATGTACCATCCGAGTAAAATGATAAATTCTCCAATGCTTTTTACACAAAAAAGGTATACTTTGTAAGAATCGCTCTGAACAACCGTTCTTTAGATATTCACCATTAAGTTATTCAGTTATGGTTAATGCCTTTAAAAACAGCGTATTAGCCATAACTACAGCTGCCTCATTATAAACGAATGCTTTAATGTATTTATCCACATACTTTTTGGTTGCTTTCCTGTATGTACCATCCGAGTAAAATGATAAATTCTCCAATGCTTTTTACACAAAAAAGGTATACTTTGTAAGAATCGCTCTGAGCAACCATTCCTTAGATTTTCACCATTAAGTTATTTAGTTCTGGTTAATGCCTTTAAAAACAGCGTATTAGCCATAACTACAGCTGCCTCATTATAAACGAATGATTTAATGTATAATTGAAAAATCCTTAGCACGAAGCCACTCTCTATACGCTAAGATGAATGGTAAATCCATCCCAGTAGTCAACAACATAAAATTTCTAGGAGTTATAATAGACTCAAACCTAAGTTGGAAAGATCATATTCACTCACTGCAGTCTAAACTGAACAGTACATGTGCATTGTTGCGAAGATTGAGAGATGCACTTTTTGTAGACAGTATACGCAGTTTCTATTTTGCTTGTGTTCAGTCTCTTAATAAGTTATGGGATTCTGTTTTGGGGATCTTCTACTCATGCAATTAATATCTTTAGAACCCAAAAGCGTATTATCAGATACATACTTAAAGTGCATCCTCGAGCTTCTTGTAAACCCTATATTAATAGCCTAGGGTTTTTAACTGTCCCTAGTCTATATTTCTTGGCCTTAGTAATGTTTTTGAAGAAAAATCCCCATTTATTCACTGTAAACTCCGATTTTTATTCCAACTCAATGACAATTGTCACCAGAGGCAGGAGTGATCTTAGTATTCCTTCTCATAATTCAACGTTCTTGGAGAGAGGACCTTATTACCGTGCTGTCAAGGCTTATAAATCCTTGCCACCTACCTTGTGTGAAATAGAGAACAAGGATAAATTTCGAAGGGCTGTGATACAGTTCTTGCAGGATAAGTGTTTTTACTCTTTTAATTTTGATTATTGATCATAGACTGTCAAACTGTTACTACATATTTTAATTGTGATGTCTGTTAATGATTTTATCACCACCTGTATTTTTGTTTTATTTTAATTGTTTTTAACAAATGAAATGATTTTAAATGAATGTAAATTTAAACTATTTTTTTATTTATTCTGTAGTGACGTTTCTTTGTCGTTGTAACAATGATTTGTGGAAATAAAGGATATTATTATTATTATTATTATTAATGTATTTACCAACATACTTTCTGGTTGCACCCAACCACTTAAATTCAAATATCTTGAAAACGGTGGCTCAGAACCTTCCTTACAAAGTACACCTTTTTTTGAGTAAAAAGCATAGGAGAAATTACTAGTTAACTTAAATACATACATTATACATACGGAGTAGCACAAAAAGTCTAAACGTTTTAGAGATATTTAAATTACTGTAGGTGGCGTCCTTCAATTAACTTCTAAAAATTAACATTAGATATTAATAGTTCATGTCAAAAACCCCTAGATTCCGAGTTTTATTACAATATTAAAAATGTATTAAATATTATCAAAAATGAAAAATAATTTTTGAACTTTGACACTCTATATCTCAGTTAATATTAACTTTTGTACTAAGATAAGTTTCGTTAAATTTCAATAATTTAACGTCGCAATTCTTCATTTGAATTTGGCACATTACTTAGGGACCACCCTGTATAATTAACATATCCAAAATTTAGGGTACATTTGTATAATGAATGAGAACCCTAAAACTTTACTAAACTAAAAACGTCACGCATAACTGGACGGATAATTCCCTCTACATGTGGGTTCTTTTTTATTACTTTTTACTTATTCCCACTACTTTGTTGCCTCTGTTCCACTGTATTTTCTGGTAACTCTTTTCCCGACGTTTCGATTGGTAAAATTAGACATGCTATAGCCGCCAACAGTGCTGCCGCGGCATATGTAAAAGTCGCATACGTTATGGAGGTTTTAAGCAGTACCTGAAAACCCACAAAAAAATCAGTAAATGTTGTAGTAAAAGTCTTTTTGTTACTAAATTGGTTGAATTACTTGTAAAAATACATTATAATTTTTCTGTTATTTTTGAAAATATTTTCATTAATCAGTTATTTTTAAGATGCTCGTCAAATAAAGCTAAGTACCATACTACAAAAATATGTGTTATTTATTTGTCTCATCGTTACTTTAAATATTGAAAAAATAATCTGGATGTATTTAAGTATTAAAAAGCAACCCAATTTATACTTTAAACTATTATAAAAACAGCAGAACATGATTTTTACCAAATTTGTTCATAAATTAGTACCTGAGCTACATATGGAGTGACCATAGCACCTAACCTTGCCATAGCACTGCAAGATCCCACCCCCACCGACCTGAGTGATGTAGGATAGACTTCAGGGGTATAAACATAAGCAGCTTGGAATACTCCCGCTATAATTCCTCTTGCAATAAATAGCATAAGTGTCAATTCCTCTCCTAAAATAGCCTAAGTGTCAATATTCCTCTCCTAAAATTATTTTAGCATCAGTTAAGGTATTTCTACCAATACCACAACCACAAATTATCAGAATACCCAGATGCGAAACTAAGCGTGTTTGTTGAAATCTCTCACCACTATGGTCCCTCCCACTGCGTGATGGATATACACCCCACGATTTAGTACGTGACCCAATGCTCATCTAGGTGTCAGTTATTCCCATATTTTTCTTGGTATAGAACGTAAGCATAAGTTACTTAATTGTGTTTAGTTGTTTTGTGAACTTTTATTTTTATTATTATTAAAGTATAGTGTCTTCTTAAATTTGTTTACCGTTTAATGTGGGATATAAATGTGTATATTTATACTGTACCGGGAGCGGAAAATCACTTTTTAGATTCCCAAATGACTACTTGAGGTAAACATAAATTTAATATTTTGTAATATAATAAAGTTATTTTTAATTAGTCCGTACATGTTGATGTGCAGGCTATAGATAATATCGGGCACATCAATGTTCACGTAACCATAATATTTTTTAATATAAAAATGCATTAAAAGTATTTTCTTGATGTAGTAAGTTCTATTTAGAAAAAAATATGTGAATAATTATGTGGATGGTTTTTCTATAATAAAAATATATTTTTAAGCGCAAAAGTCTGCCGAAAGAGAGGATTTTTTGGAAAAAAATCTGATGAATTATAAATTGTGCGGAGTACATTTTGAAAATGTATTTCTATCTCGTCATCCGCAATGAAACGCCTATTTAACGCTACCGTGCCGACAAATTTTTTTAAGCCATTATCATCAAGAAATACAGACAATTCTAAGAACATTCCAAAAAAGGAAAAAGGAAACTTTTTTATATTTATGGCTTCACCACCATTTGAAAGGCTATATTTCAAATAAAGAAAAATTAGGTGTTTTCTCAGTATTCAAAAAAATAACATACTCCCATTATTATGGCAACATCTGCATTGCTTTAAAAGATTGCGTCGGGGTTTCTTTAGAAACTCTTGTTGCTCTGCTATTAATTATTTTGTTTTAATCCCCAGTTACACAAAACTTTTTATTAAACAATTAGATAGTAAAACGGAATACTTTTAATTAATTTAATAAGCAGTTTTTAGACAGCGTTTTTTTTTAATATGGCGGTTTTGTTAAACATTTTAAACCCCCATTAGTTTAAGCGTTTTTTAAAATGTTTTGTGCAACCAGGTATAGACATTTTCTTACAAATTGATCTAAACGTGACATCTACTAACAATATTTTACCCTTCAAAGCATGGGTAAAATTTTTAATTTGTAATATTTTTTAATAAAGAAAAATTGAATTTTCAAATGGTGTATTATTCTTTTGTCTCGTTTACCCCACATAAATAAGCGGCATAATTAATTACTATAAAAGTCTATCTCTCCTTAGCGCCTTGGTGCAGTTTAACCTTTTACAAATTAAAGATATTACGATCCATGCATTGGTGCAGATTTTCCATTTATTCTTTCCCAAGGTCATAGAAACAAGTAAGCGTATTTCGCCGCACTTTCGCATCTGGGTATGATGGGCTGATAATTTGTGCCACAACAGTCAAATGAGTGCTTAAGGTAATTTGACTACCGTGGTATTTATATTTGGCAACGCTGCGTAAAAACAATAGAAATCATACGCAAAAATCTACTGCAGCAAGCAATGTTTAAACAAGTTATAGGTTTTAAATTGTTATGTTTATTTACTAATAAAATCTATAAACCACCCTTATCATATCACCAAAAATATATTTCATTGAAAAGGCAAAACAGCCACTGAAAAAAATTATAACAAATTTGTAAAACAAGGTCAAGTAGCACATAAATTTAAGGATAAACATGAAAAGTTTCTGTCAACACTCAACCTTGACTAGCATCAATTTTTTTTTATGTCACATATACCGTATTCGATAAACTTTTTCGGGCGCAGCATAACCTTTCGGCGGCGTTGCGACATGTCAGTCACAGAGCATACTTTTTTAAATTATTTATTAATTACCCCTACCACAAGCACTGAAGGTCGGATTTTAATTAGCCAAAATGTTCAGAATTGTTTTTTCTTCCGTTGATACAACTTTCATTGAAATCTGAACATCAGTTTTTGTGAAGTAAAATAAAATCTGCGATTTCCCATAAGGATCAATGTTAAACGCAATTTTATTAAATTATTTATAACTTTTTTTCAGTTCTCTGTAGACCTTTGAAATTTTAACTGGTTGATATTCTTATTATAAAGTAAGTACTAGTATGCTAAGTTTCATAACTTTCACCTGTAGTACTACTTTAATAAGCACAAGTCGTAAAAATTGACAAATTTTTAATTTTTAGTACAGTTTGGTTTGTGGTTATTCTAAAAACTACATACTTACTTTCCTGGACATACAACTAAGAAACAGCAACATACGGCATAAGTAACAAATTGAACAGCCATAGTTTTCTTTCTTCCAAATCGTTCAATAATAAAAATTGTAATAAAAATACCTAAAAAAATTAAACATTAAAACATGTAGTAAATTCGGTTCCTTAATTAAAAAAAAAAAACGGCTTTGACAAGGGACTTAAAATCTTGAAGGTTTGAAGGAAGGAAAGACCTTTGTGGGCAGCAGGTTCCACATCCTAGAAACTCTAGGGATAAAAGAACAAACAGAGTGGGAAGTACTGGGTCTATCCAGTTAGACCGTATAGGAATGCTTTTAGACCGTATCCTTTCCACGCATTGGCAAAATAGCCAATGAACCTTTTGAAGTGGAAAATGTTGAAATTGTAACAAAATTAATTTAATTTTTAAACCGGTAGTTACCTGGAAACTCAGCCAATGTTGTCCATAACAAGTCAATATAATCAGTTGTTTGAAGTTGTTTACAGTCGGCCGCACACGTATCTATTCCCTGAGCAGGTGTTGGCCCATCTGAACAAACTATCGAAGACGTTTCAAATAATTCAGTGGTCATCAGTACTAGACCATAGTAGCAAAATGCACAGGCGGCCCTATAAAAATATAACAGACATAAAAACCCCCTTTTGGTTTTAGATATTTATAGGCATAGTTTTCGTAATTTTCTGTCTTACAGCTGCTAGTAAGCTTGTGTAACAGCTGACGACATTAAAATGTGAATCGAAAAATAAAAGCAAAGAGAATAGAAAAGGATAGAGAATCAATCTCTAATCAGAAAAGTGGCACAATTTGAACCACGTTTTACGGGCCATACATATCATGCGCACAAAGAAAATTGGAAATATTCGTGCAATGCGCATGACAGTAAATCCCGCCATGTTCAGTTGACGCCGAGCAAGGAAAAGTTGGTAAAATATTGTCTTGATAATATTATACAACACACAAAGTTATTACATTGAAAGTGGGTAATGGATCTTTTTTTTATCAAATAATTGGTAATTATCTAGAAACCGGCCGCAACTCCGATTTTAATGAACTTTAATATATGGGCGTTTTTTGGGCGCTGATTACAAATCTGAAAGAGTTTTTGGCGGCAACGTTTCGTTTCCGAAATATCCATCATCAAAGTTGGCATTTGAACTAACCTTATTTTCACCATATTCCCCCTTCTTTTTGCACACAATTCGTGATTTGAAGCTAAAGTCACCCACAATATTTGATTTTCACCTTTTAAAACCTTGTTTTTTTATGTATTTTACACCTTTTATCAAACAAATTGGGGAGGGTCCCTTAAAAAACGTATCAAGCAATGCAAAACTGTTCCGGTGCATTCACCATAATTGAAATCGATTGAAAGTGAAGCTACGCAATTTAATTAAAAAAAGTAAACAATACGTAGAAAAATGAGGTTTTAAAAGGTGAAAATCAACTATTGTGTACCAATTTAACTTAAAATCAAGAATTTTGTGCAAAAGAAAGGGGAATATAGTGAAAATGAGGATACCAATGTAGGTGTTCCATAGGTGTTCCATTGTTTTTGTGCTTTATTTTTGTAGTCTGTATTTTAATGAAAGTCTGTTATCATTTAAGTGTGTAGCAAATTAGTATTTTAACCTCTTATTGTGCTTATTTTATTTTATTTATATATTTTTTAAATCTAAACTTAGTGTATGTTTGTATGACAAGTCCGATAAGCTATTTTTTTATTTGTAATGGCTTGAGTGATGAATAAAGATTACTTTACTTTACTTTACTTTTACCAACTTTGATGATGGATATTTCGGAAACGAAAAGTTGCCACAATTTTTTTCAGATTCGTGATCAGTGCCCCAAAAAACCCCGTATCCCAAATTTCATCAAAATCGGAGTTGCGGCCGGTTTCTAGATAATTTAATATAAACCCATAATTCCCAGCAGAATCATGTTTTTACACAAAAATATCACCAAAATTTAACATTGCTAATCGGTGGCTTAACATATCACAAGCTGTAGGTGTGTGCCATTTTTAATGGGTTGGCGTTTGACAACTGTTCCTCTCCCCTCTCCTACGCTCATTGAATAACAGCAAATCATAAAAGCGCTGACCGCCAATGACAAATGACATTAAAAAAAATAATACAACCTGAAAAATGGTAAATTTATAAATTGTCTTTCGTTTTATAACAAAAATGCGCTATATCTTCAACTGCAGTTGAATTAATCATTTACATGGTTTCTCACACATATTATTGGTATTAGTATACATTTAGTCAGTTTTGTTTGACTTTTAACCTCAAATTCGGCTATATTTTCACCTCTTTGTTTTTACAACCTGTTAATCAGTGGTAAGACATCTCCAGAGGCCGCTAACAACCGCTGTGAGCTGCTGTAAGATTAACTTCATTAATTTGTCAAAAAATTAAAGTACTTACAGCTCCTGTAAGCAGCTAACCAACAAAATATGCTTTATGAAAGTTTTAAAAATATGTTAATTTAAGCTTTTTGGTATTAAAACTAAAATATTTACCATATAAACCATAGAAGCAAAGAAGTTAGTCTTAGAGAAGGTACTAACAAGTCCCTAAACCTCCCTCTATGAGGCGAAGATGTCATTGCATCATCTACAACTAACCGGCCCAGCAACATTGGTTTGCCATTGTCTTTAGCGACTTTTTCCAACGTTTCAAGGGCTTTATCTGTTTGGCCACTGGCAACATGGTATCTGGCTGATTCAGGAAGCCACTGGAAATTTAAAATTACATTTTCTATTACAAAGTACAAAAAGTTTATTAAGTAGAAAGTGTAGTATGAAGAAGAAAACATATTTTCATGGTAATTTTACTTATCAGATAGCACGACGATAGTAATAATTTGTGGAGGTTTTTTGGGCGCTCATTGTGAATCAATAGACTGCCGTCCAATGGAAAAACGCCGTATGGGTATTGTGTATATTATAAGTCTATTCACATACAGTGTTTTTTCCGTTGGAAGGCAGTAGAAATATTCATCATCAAACATGCAAAGCAAATTTACTTTGTTTTTACTATATTCGATATATTTTCCCCCTCTTTCTTGCATAAAATTCTTAAGTTTTATGCTAAATTAGCTCACAAAATTTTACAAAAACTTTTAAAAACCTATTTTTTTTATTTATTTTACATCTTCTTTATAAAAATGCAAACTTTCCTAAATGCTGCAACATATTTATTCTTTTAAGCTGTCACAGGCGTATTGAATTAAGGGGATGCCGTAGCACGTTAAATGAGCTAAAACGCGATTCCCTGCCGTTTTTTAAATATTTGTTTGAGAAAAAAAGTTGTATATTGAAAAGCTTCTTAAAATGATCCAAAGATTATCGAAAAAAGTTGAAGTTATTTTTACGGTTTTGTAATTTTGGGGAAATTTAATGTGTTAATTATTACCATTACCAAAAATCAATTAACTTTCCGATAATCTTTGGATCATTTTCATCAATCAGAAAACCGGTTTTAAAAGGTTTTTTAATGTATAATATACCATAAGACATTTTAGTGTAAATGAGCATACACAAGTACACATGGTCAGTCAGGTCTTTAATCCTACTTGAACTGAAAGGTAGGACTTGCCTGCGCGGCTTATCAAACAATTACGAACCCGCTTCGCAGTACGGCAGGTCGCCTGACAGACTGTCAGTTCACTGTACACACGGTCGCACTTAGCTGCAAGCCTTTTGCCTTTAGGAAGGATATAAGACAAGTCTCATCGTTACTATAATTATTAAGGTTAGATTATAGTTTAAATTTGATAATGAATATCTTGAAAACACAATGTTTTTAAAAATAACTATGTATTTCACAAATGAAAAATGGTCAAAATCGGAGCTGCAGCAATTTTCTAGACAATTACCAAAATATCTTATGAAAGAAAACTTGCAAACTATACATACAGCTTAAGTATTTCTTTACTATTTTAGGAATATTTTTTCAGTTCCTCATATATACTTACTGGACAAATCATAGCAAAAGCAAGTAATGGACCAGTCGATAAAGCTAACAACCACTGCCAACCTAAAGATGGCATTACAACTATTGCTAATGCTACTTCAAAACAAGCACCTAACGCCCAAAAACACTGCAAAACAAAATTGTTAATAAAATTAAAAAACACAAAAACATCTACAACTTACATCAAGCAACACGACACATTTTGCTCTTTGCTTTGTGGGCAAAAATTCGGCATACAGTGTTACACTAAAAACAAAATCTAAAAATGTGACAAACCAACATAACTAATAATTTACACATCACAACGAAAAAATGTATCAGATCCAGAGATACAGGGGCGGCGAGTATGTGAGTGCTCGGGTGTCAATGCACCCAAAGAAGTGAAAGGTAAGCACCCATATAAGAAATGGGTAACAATTCTTGCACGTGTATGTTGTAATTTTTTATGAATTATCGGATGAATGCAATAAAAAACAGATAAAAAGTTAAACTACAGCTTGTGTTAAAGTTTTAGTGGTTGTCATCATGGATTTAGTTACAAATTTGGAAATGAAGGAAAATGTACAAAGTCTGTTTGGTTGTGTTTGCAGTTCAAGTCTAAATAACCAGGAACTTACATTTCGTGCCTTTTACTCAAGGGGTTTGGTAATTTTCTAGAAAATGGGAGCAACCCGATTTTGCCGAAATTTGGTATACGGGGTTTTTTGGGGCGCTGATCACGAATCTGAAAGAATTATTTGGCGGAAACGTTTCGTTCTCGAGATATCCATCATCAAAGTTCAAATTTGAACTAAGCTTATTTTCACTATATTCCCCTTCTTTTGCACACAATTCTTGATTTAGAGCTAAACTGTCACACAATATTTGATTTTCACCTTTTAAAACCCCGTTTTTCTACGTTTTTACATTATTTTTGCATTAAACTGCATAGCTATACTTTGAATCATTTTAATCCCAGTTTGCCATGAAGCCCTATGTGTATGTATGGTTGTCGGATTATCAAAGCAAAGCCACGCAATTTAATTCAAAAATAATGTAAAAACGTAGAAAACGGGGTTTTAAAAGGTGAAAATCAAATATTGTGTGAAACTTTAGCTTTAAATCAAGAATTGTGTGCAAAAAGAAGGGGAATATAGTGAAAATAAGCTTAGTTCAAATTTGAACTTTGATGATGGATATCTCGAGAACAAAACGTTTCCGCCAAATAATTCTTTCAGATTCGTGATCAGCGCCCCAAAAAACCCCGTATACCAAATTTGGTCAAAATCGGAGTTGCTCCCATTTTCTAGAAAATTACCAAGGGTTTTACTTACATATTATATGCACCAGCTAATATAATGAAAAAACTAATGTTTGTAGTTTTGTCAGTCTTGTTGTGTTTCTTGGAGAATAGTTCTGCTAATAACGGTTTCTGCATTTATTTAGTTGTGTAGACTTGGCTTTACCATGGTCAAGAGCAGAAAATTTAGCGTTGGTCATCAAAGAACATTCCTTTTATTATTTTTTGTTAGCACCATTTATTTATTTAAGTAAACAGAACTGACATTTAGAAACAAATTGATTAGTAATTTTAACCTAAATTTTACAAATCGTCACATAGTATATTACATTACAAGTGTGGAAAATGACTAATTTCACACGAGTGGGAATATTATATATAATATAATATAATTATAAATAAATATATAAACCCACGAGTGTAAGAAAGTCATTTTCACACGAGTACTGTACACTATTTTTCCTACGACCACAAATTATTCACCAAAAAATAAATAAATTAAAGTTTGTTCAGAAAAATAAAAAACAATTGAGAACTTTGCAACACTAGGGTGATATTTACTTTGCAACACTAGTGTGATATATACTTTCCTCACTGCTATATTATACTGTTTTGACAATATTTTTACATCGAAAATCACCTACCTAGAAGCATTATATAACTTTTATTATTTTGGAATTTAAAAAGGCCCTCACTTAATAAAAATTGTATGGTTTTGTTAGGTAATAACGCTAATAGTTTAATACGGTTTTCTGCTATTATAAGTGTTTTTAAAAATTATGGATTCTTACATATTTTAGACACTCTTCTAAATAAAACGTAAGTGGTGCATATCCAAAATATTCCGTTTTTTAAAAAATATCAGTAAATAAACTTACGGGCCCGGGGAGTGAAAAGGGGTGCTGGGTGGGGTAAAATTGGTAAAACTAGTTAATGAAACTGAACATCACATATAAAATTAAGTAAAAATAACAGTTTTTCCTCATATTTTTAAGAAAAAATATGAAAATTGTAAATGCATAACCTAAAGTCCTAAAAGTAAGGAAAAACGACTACCAAACGTCAGTTACCATGCAAAATATGGAAAGCATTTGGCAACGTCGGAAGGGTCTGATTCTATTTATTAATGGATAAAAGAAAGTGGATTCATAAAGTGTGTATTAGCCTTAGGTTTAATTAGGGATTAAAAAAAGATTTAACTAGTTGTTTGAGTACACGAAGAAAGAGAGGAAGGAATTTGATCTATAGGCTTTTTTTCTCTGGCGCTTTAGGTCGAACGGTCAAGCGGCAAGGCTGCCTCTATAAAGTACGTGCTCAAAGGTAGAAGGGAGATTTTTAATTTGATCTACTTACCTGACAACACTGTGCCAGTCAGTGAAAGTTGTTTTTTGTGGTAATGTCTATTTTTGTTTATATTTTTATTTTTTCGTAAATTTTAATAAATATAAAATAAGATGATTTTCGCTAATTTGGGTTCTACCGTTTAAGGTAAATAAAAAGTTTTTTTTACTGTCACTACAATAAATATGTCACTTGCAAAACCAATAGCAGTTTTTAGAATGACATCATAATATGTATCACACCAGTGTTGTAAAGTACTTTGCAACACTAGTGCTGTAAAGTACTTTGCAACACTAGTGTGATATAACGCATTTTCTATGCATGAAATCAGTGTGCTATTTGCTATTTTCACAAGTGGTCGTAGGAAAAAGTCATTTTTTAAAATTTGTGTAATATATAGCTGGTTGTCTATAAGTTTATGTTGCCAAAGCCTGAAAACAAGGCGAAAACAGAAGATCTATAACTAATAAATCTACTGCTTGATAGATGGAGTCACTCACCGGTGCAGCAATTACAGGTAGGTTGATGATCATCGTGGCAAGAATGAGCCGTTAATACAATTCTAACATCTAGAAGGCGATGGTTAAAGTTTTAGTGGTTGTCATCATGGATTTAGCTACAAATGTGGCAATGAAATAATGTGCATATTCAGGCTATTAATAAGGTTCAACATAAGTTCCTGAGATATATTGCACATAAACAGAAGCAAGGACTTGATGACATAAATTATTCCTGTTTTGAGAGCTCCCTTCAAACAATTCCTCATCAGGTCCGTTGTATGCACAGAGATCTGTCCATGTTTTACAGACTATTGCACTCCCATTCTCATGGCCCAAAACTGACAAGTAAAATAGGACTTTATGTTCCCTCTCGGCATACAAGACTAAGCCATTCTTTCAAAGTCAATTCCCATCGTACTAACTATGGTCAAACTGCATTTTTGACTAGATCAAGCTAGGCTAGCAAATAGCTTTTTAGCTTAACTGGATTTCTTCCAGGAGCGCAAACTGTTTGAGAGACAGCTTAGGACCTGTAGACGAGGGCCGGATTTTGCTGAGCATTAGTTATGAACTGTCAAAGTCGGTCTATATAAGGTCACGACATTCGGCCATATTGCTTTGACGTGTTATGACGTCACATCTCCCATTTTTCAGCCATGTTGTTCGGTGCCAGAGATATACGGTTTATTGTATTATTAGAACAACCGTTTACACAACAGTTTTTAATTATTAATAAGTTGTAAATTCTTTTACTTTAAATAAAAAACATTTGGAACTGCATCTTCAAATACCACTTCCAAAACAATGCAAAATGAAATGCGCAAATTCTAGACGCCACTGGATTGATCATCAGCTTTGATTTTACCCAGTCTTGCCAACTTTTCTCCGTGGGGTGCCCTTCCTTGCGTCCCCGACCTCGAACCGCCTCAAAAGTTGAGGATATGTCGCAACCTTATAAATATAAACTAACCTTGATGAACTGTGATCTTTGTTTTGTTTTATATTGTTACCATTCTTATTGGTAATTATTGTAATTTATTAGGAACCTATTCTGTGATATAAAGATGTGTTTTTAATGTTTAACAATTATCTATGTATAAATTATTTTGATATTGTTTGTGATACATATGTAGGTAGTAAATTTTAGTTATTTTCTTTTGTATTTAAGTATATATTGAAGCAAATTTCTTTTTATATTGGGCAAATCGCCCGTTGATAAATAAATAAATGAAGGAAAATGTACAAAGTCCGTTTTGTTGTGTTTGCAGTTCAAGTCTAAATAACCAAGAACTTACATTTCGTGCTTTTACTCAGAAGGCTGACTGTTAACCATATTTTGTTTTATTTGGATTATAGGTAATGATGCCTCCTATTTCTTCTGAAATATTATGCCTTGTTGTTAAAAATGCTTGTTTCTAACTGAGACAGAAAAAACATCGGGTAATTTTTGCAAATATTTTTTGCCATTATAAATCTATATACCCATTTTTAACAGCTCATTGAATGTGTTGCCATATTTTGATTCTTACTCTGAATCGCAAATAGTTTCTGTTATATTTTGCTGCCTGGCCATGAATTTGTCATCAGTTTTCTTCCATTACCAGAGACAACAATGAGACGAGTAACTGGTCCTAACAATTTGTCCATTGTATTTATCTCTTTCTGGTTTAACGCAAGTTCCAATAAATATGTATTTGTCTTTCATCATAGCAGGCTATCGTAGATGGAGCAATCATCGCTTTTCTCTGGTTACCAAGTTGTTTACAATTTCTACATGTAAACTATGATGTCCTTTTTGGCTCGCATCTAATTAAGAGAAAGAAAATATACCATGAATCGAATATTTTTAACTTGACAACGTGGCCGCAGGCAGTCACGCCGAAATGTTAATCGATATTTGTGTTTGATATTTTTCAATGGCCGATTTGTTTGGACAGTTTGTTTACATTTTCTGTGATTTATTGTGTTTCGTGGTTTTTTACACTTAATTGGACTTTGAATATTGACTTTTATTAGTGATCACAGTGTATATATTAAATATGTGCTTTTCGACAGATAATTTAAGGTAATATTGACATGGTTATCTGTAAGAAAAATCTTTATAAAAACCAAATAAATGACATTTTTAATTAGGTGTGTGTAATTATTAAACTAAACCACAATATTTTATATTCATAGGAAACGAAAACAAGTACCTAACATTAAGGGCAAAAGTAGCACAGCTATATAATTTGAATTTGGCGGGCAAACGATAAAGTCGACTCACGCGCCATCTGCGTTTACCTGCCTTGAAGACAGACAAGAAAGGCCCAGCAGCTATCTCTCTCTCGGATAATTTATTTACATTTAGTTGCTCGTCTCATTGTTGTCTCTGCCATTACTCTCAAAATTGAAGATTTTTTTGGTTTATGATGTTAGGAAAAAATTGTGACTTGATGCCATAGATCACAGCCTTCTTAAATTCTAAGCCGTGAAGGAGAAATCTGGCAACACAGCACAGTAGGAATGTTAAGTAATGTTTAGAAGTAAACAGAAACAAGTTTAAACGATTGCTTTAAAGGTTTTTTCTGTTTTTAAAAGTTAAATCGTAGCGTGTATTTATTATATAAAGAAAAAATAAGTAATTAGTTGTTATATTTAGAAAATAGGAGCAGTGGCAATATGTCAATCGCTGTTTTTACGTTTAAATGTGCGCGTATAGTTGGTGCGTACGGCATACATTATGGCACGAACGTGTTGCGTTTCGGGCTGCAAAATGAATTACCCAAGTTATATTAAAAGAGAGGGTTATCAAACAACATTTTATTTCCTCATAAACGATGAAATTAGGAAAGCCTGGTTGTGCGCTATTGACCGGATAAGTGTTTTTTATTAAAAGTAAAAGTAGTACCTATACGGTAAATGGACAAATATATTTTACAGGCTACTAATTAACAAAGTGTATTTTTAAAAAATTGGTTTTATTTGATATTAATAGTGTGTATAGTGCACCAAAAACAATTATTTACCCCAAGCAATATCCTAAGGACTATATCAACTAATGCGCATAAATATCCTGATAAGTTCACCAAAAATATTATTTATATAGATATTCTGAAAGTTATTTACCCAAGGCGGTTTTAAGGGCAAATATAGTGGAAAACCTAATTTAAAGCGTTTGTTATTTTAAAGCGCATCTTATGTAATACGCTATATTATTAGGCTTTTATATTTATAACTAAACACACATGCTTTCAATTCATTTTAAGTATTGCAAGTATTTCTAAATAATAAATGTTTAGTTAACTTTAAAAAACTACATTGGTCTGTTCGCAAAAAATGCATAAAGCGGGGTAGAAAACATCTTAACAATTTGAAACTTTTAAATCCTTACCAACAACAGGCAGAAAAGTTCCTGATAAGTTTTGCAGGCACATTATTGCTTTTTAGGGCAACTATAGTATTTAAAATTATACCTATATGTTGTCTAAAATATAAAAAAAAATTAATACCTATATTTTGTTTAAAACACTTAAAAAATTAATTATATATGTAACATGTAATCTATTAGGAACTCATTTCAGTATTCCTACTGTACAGTGTTGTTGGCAACGTTGCCTTTCTTACTTCACGGCTCAGAGTTTAAGAAGGCTATGCATAGATTCATGTGTAGGAAGTAGGAAGCAAAAATTTATCAAAACCAAGTCAAAAACCATACATTCTCTGGGTCTGATACTTTTTCTTTTTAAATATTCCAAATCGTTGATAAAATATTGTCTTATACCCAACATTTACAAACAATATACCCACTATCTACCACTCGACAATACTTACGATTGAGGGGTACAACCTATTGCAAATCCAACTAGACCCCTTAATAAAAGCATCCACATAAAACTGGGAGCTATAGAACTTAGTAATCCATAATAAAATAGTAGAACTGCACACAAACTAAGTGCCTGAAATAAGTAAATTTAAAAAAAAAAAACTTTATAACATTAAGATCAAGTTTTATTTAACTTTGTAATCCTAATATTTTTCTCCAATTTTAGAAGGTTAGAATCAGATTGGCTGTAATGCCTTGTTCAGAAATGGCTAGTAATTTAGTCAAGTAGCCAGTAATTAAGTATTTTCGTGCGTGTGGACAGCTACTACACTAAACTACTTTCCTAATTTTTAATGTCCACACGCATGAGAATACTTTATTACTCGCTACTTACTAAATTACTCAAGTAAAATAAAGTAAAGTAAAGTAATCTTTATTCATCACTTAAGCCATTAGAAAGAAAAGGAAGAGGTTATCGGACTTGTCATACAAACATACACTAAGTCTAAATTTAAAAATATATAAATAAAATAAAATAAGCACAATAAAACATTAAAAGAGTAATTTGCTACACACTTAAATGATAGGAGTTTTTAATACAGACTTCAAAAATATATTTTTTTAATACAAACTACAAAAATAAAGCACAAAAACAATGGAAAGGTGTAACTCAAATACTTTTACTATTTAAAATCACAACCTACATTAACAGATAATCATTACATTTATTTTCTACTTCTAATACATGTTCGACACATTTTTTCCAGTTTTCTGGGAAGCATTAGATATGGCAATTTAAAATAGTTGTTTTTATATCTACTAGTTTAAATGTAGTATTATTTCTGGCTACTTCACCTTTCACTTGTGCTCATCGCTTTTTGGTGGAATTATACCTCCCTCTTTTTCTTGTTTAAAAATTCTGTAAATTGTCGCTTTTTCCACCCCAGTCATCAACGCACATTTTTGAACACAATCGTCCACACTTAAATTAGAGTTTTGATCATTTCTAATACAGGGTGCGGCAGAATGGACTCCAACATTTCATCAGGACATAACATCGGTAATGGGAGTTGGACATTGGTGGGGATGGTCACATTCGCTTGGGCGATTGATAAGGTTTGTTACTCGGTTTGTTACTAGGCGCTATGTCTTGGTCTGGTGACCAACGTGGATTTGTTATTGAGCTATTATTCAAAAATGACGAATGTGTCACCGCGTCGAAAAGAGTATTTCGTACGCGCTTCCTGCCTCTGAATGCCTCTGTTCCAGACCGGAAAACAATTTTTAAATGGGTTGATAACTTAAGGGCAACTGGTTCTTGACTTTCCTAAATCAAGACAGCGATCCGAGATGAAACTGCTGCTATTCCTCATGACATGGTGATAAAAGTGATGCGGAACTTCTAGGAACGCCTTCGCATGTGTGTCGCTGCTAACGGCCGTCACTTACACGATATAATTTTGAAAACATAGTTTAAAAAAACCTTAAAGTGTGCTCTTTTTGAAAACAATAAAAGTTTAGCTTTATATTTTATAGTAGACTTTTTATTTGCTACCCAAATGTGGGAGTCCATTCTGCCGCACCCTGTATAATCGAATACGTTTTTAACAATCTGCTTTTCAGTTAAATGGCCGAGACATGCGCGTTTCTGCGGAGAAGCCATTTTTACAATACTGTAATACTTTGAACAATACTCTAACAATTTATAACCACTCAGTTGCACATACGGAAAGATCCTAAAATATATATAAAATTTATAATCCTTATTTAACGCAATTCGGTGTATTTCTACCTGTTCTTTGCACAGAGACTGGTGCGCCTATGGTTTACAACCTTCTAACCGTCCCGAGACATTTTTATTACTATCTCTTGCAAAAAAATAGACTATAGTTCTTGTATTATAATTGTGAATATCAGAGTTTCTTTCAAATTCAGCCTTATTCTGTCTTACATAAATTATTAAAAGATATATATAGAGAGACGGGAGAGTTAAAATTCCTAAATCTATAAATGCTTGCCGGCAATGCGCACCCGGTGGTAAACCTAACAAACATCTGCCAATCCTCTTCTGCAAAAACAAAAACTCTATTAACATATGCTGAGCTCCCCAAAATACTAAACCATATGATATATGTGACTGAACCAAACAATAGTATGCCAATTTTAACACATTTAGCGAAACGGATACCCCGGATAGCAACAAATTTGTCGTTCCAGTAGTGCCATGTTTCTAACATTATACAATTGTTTGTTGTTCCAGCGGAAGATGTTGGAAACATGTTTGAAACTGTTTGAAAAGTTTGCAAACTTTTTTCAAAACTACTGACAAATTTCTAACATATTAAGAACTGCAAATATATTTTATCGTATGTATTGAGTAAGATATTCAATCTCTCCCTTCTAGAGGGTATATTTCCCACCCAATGGAAATTGTCCTATGTGACACCAGTTTTCAAAAGTGGTGATAGGTCTGCTGTTACAAATTATCGAGCAATATGCAAAACATCATTAATTGCTAAAGTATTTGAGTCAATTGTTGAGTCCAAATTGTGTCATGCTTTTTCAAATGTGTTTATTGATGATCAACATGGATTTGTTAAATGTAAATCAACAATAACAAACCTTCTTCAGTATCAACAATTCCTGAAAGATGCTGTAGAGAACAGATTACAGGTAGACTCAGTTTATACAGATTTTTCTAAAGCATTTGACAAAGTTAATCATCATATCCTTATTGAGAAATTAAAGTTACTAGGAATTTTGGTCCATTACTCCGATGGTTTGTAGATTATTTGAGCGGCAGACGTCAAGCTGTGAAGATAGGGAATAATATCTCCAGATATTATAATGTAACATCGGGCGTTCCTCAGGGAGCACATTTGGCACCATTACTTTTTAATGTCTTTATGAATGATATTACCAGCTTTATAAAAACTCTAATATATTGTTATACGCTGATGATTTGAAATTGTATAGAACAGTTAATTCCATTAATGATTGTTTACTTATTCAGAATGATATTGATTCTTTGTCTCTTTGGTGTAGCTTGAATGGAATGACTTTAAATATAGACAAATGCAAGGTTATACAATTTTATAAAAAGAAAAAAATATCATAACATTTCAGTATAATGTTGGTGGTCACACTCTTGAAACAGTGAACAACATCAAGGACCTTGGTGTATACTTTGACAGTGCACTGAGTTTCAATTTTCACCTCGAATACATTTGTAATCGTGCAATCAAGATGCTTGGTTTTGTAAAGAGAACTTTGACGGGTTTTAATGATGTAAACTGCTTTAAGACATTGTATTGCTCATATATAAGATCTTTATTGGAATATGCCTGTCAGGTGTGGTCTCCGTACTACGGAATACATATAGACTCCTTGGAAAGAGTGCAGAGAAAATTTTTAAGATTTGTTGCATTTAAATTGGGGATCCCCATAGATGAGGTGAACTACAGTGACCTAATGAAATCTTTACAACTCCCAGATCTTCAATCGAGGAGAGTATTCTTGGATATCTGCACTCTTTTTAAGATTGTCAATGGTCAAATTGACTGCCCTGCTTTGCTGAGTTTGATTAATTTTAATGTTCCACAGAGAGTGGTTAGAGATGGTAACCTATTTCATGTACCGTTTCATCGAACGAACTATGGAATGTTCTCATCACTAACTAGGTTTTGCAGAAATGCAAACCAGTTTGCCAATAACATTGATTTCTTCTCACATTCAATAACTCAGGTTAAAGCCCGATTGAGGAGGAGAATATTCTATAGTGATGTATCGATGTAGAATCTTGTTGGGGCCTGTCTTGCTGTCTTGCTGAGATCATTAATGTATTGCCTTGGTTTATTTTATTTTTGTTAAAGTATTATAAATGTGTTTAATGTTATTTAGTAGTATAATTTTAATAGTATTTATAATATTGTTATAATTTGATTGTCCTACAGAATTTATTATAAAATGGCCTGGTCCGTCAATAAAAATATTTATTTATATTTATATTTATATCCTTTCTTGTATTGACGTATAAGCAGTATGCACGCCTTGTTTATTTTTCGTTCCAGCAGAAAACTGTTGCCAACATTTCTGACTAATTTTTGTAACAATTTCTGCGTTCAACGATTGTTGCTAACATGTTTCCAACATTCTGCTGGAACAAACCTTATATGTGCTAGTGGTTCTGCAATCTCATCAGCAACAGCCCTCAATACACGGCCGCTTACCTCATCAATTCCTGCCGCCGGTTTTCTTGTGGTTCTTGTAATTATCCTTTTACCTCACCCTGCGTGACACGGCATAAGACCATACTATTTGATATCTTGGGCTGAAGAACAATCTTATAAAAATTTGGTTCCGGACATTCGAACGTCAAAAAGAACAATTGAATATATTACAGATATTCTGAATGTCAGTAATTGTTTTGTCATTGAATAAAATTCCCTTAATTTTTTGTTTTTTTATTTTACTGTTATTTCGTAATTCATTTATTATTTTCCAACTCTCTCTGCCAACATTCGAAGAACTTAAAATAACTTAAAAAAGTTACTTTTTGTGCTCTTCAACTTTTGCTCATAAGATGGCGTGCACCATTTAAAGTTTCTGCCTTCACCCCTATTTTTCTTAAATGTTGTGGCATAATTAAAGTAAAACTAGAACGTAGAATAGAATAATGAAAACTTATGAGCAAAATTAGAAGCTGAAAACACAGATTGCCAGTTTTCATATTTTTTTAAGTTGACAATTTTGCCTTAGATAAATCACGAAAGTAAAAAACTGTTACTACAAGAACCTTCCACTAAGCATGGCACCTCATATGTACATATCTGATAAGTGTGATCTGATAAAAACGCGTCTTGAATGCTAACATTCACAACCCTTAGATCCGAAAACACTACATCGATCAGAGTCTCTGAATGACTTGTTATACGTGTTGGTTCATTAATACTGTTTTCTAAATTAAACTGAGCAAATGTATCTGAATATCTAAACACGCCTGATTACGACTAAGTAAGTCCACATTTATATCCCCACACACAATAAAGTAGTGATTGTTTCCATACAAAGTTGGCACAAGAGAATAGAAACTACCCAGAAACAAATTCAAATCACCATCCGGTGTTTGGTAGAAAGAAACAATATAAATCCTATAATTGGTGTTCAGTTGCTTCAAAACAGCAACGACAACCTCAAAATGCCATGTCTAAACAAGGCATTAGGTTTGAACACAAAGTCCTTATGAATTAGGAATATGATTATGATTTCAATTACAAAGTTAAATAAACTAGGCCTATAGGAAAAAACTTACATGCTTGCGTCCATATCTATCACTTAGATTGCCCCAAAATGTTGATGATAACATCATTCAAGGAACACTATAGTCGTAGTCAGTGCTTGTTGATATCTATAAATAAAGTAAGTGGTACAATCAAATATTAGGTTTTTAAAGATAAACAATAATTCATTATTTCAGAACTACAACTAATAGTGGCTATTTCTTTATAGTAAACAATCAATGGAATATAAAATATTGTTTAAAACTCATGTAACGAGGAGTATGGTTAATCTGTGCCCAAAGCGTACATTTTAAATTTTGTTTACAACACAGGCAAAACGTATTTATTAAACTCAATGTTACATAAAAATATAACATAAGAAGAATATTGCATGTGCAATTTTGTTAGGAAATTCTATAAAATTGCAGCAGTTATTCAGAATCATCTTAAAAAAGGTGAATCGTGGTGGCCATTATATCTCAGTGCGTGTATTACATAAAATCAAACATTTCAGTTTGTTTGTTAAATATGTGTTTTACCCAGATAACATTGCCAGGGTTTTTTGAAATATATATTTTTCACTTTTTGGGTATAAGTACCCTCAAGTAAAAAAGCAAGTTTTGAAAAATATTTGCTTACCTGGTTTCATGTAAATAAGAAATCTTGACTAAATTTAAAAAATCTCTCAGCATCTCTTTGTAAATTATATAAAGAAATAGTGATAAATTTTTAAAAAGATTAGTGCTGAAATTTTAATGGCCACCGACACTGAGATTGTAAGTTGTGGAAAAAAACACTTTAACTTTCTAAAGGACTAAAAGTTTTTGTTTTAAAATAATAATAATTATAATAATAATAATAAAACATTTCTTTATTCAGAAGAATAGTACAGTATAAAAATCAGTGCAAAAATAAAATGAAATGGCGTCACAAAAGGCCCTAGTGTGCATAATGTAACAAACTATGAGAAAACTACAAACATAGATATAAAATTTAAAAACTTAGTTACAATGAAAACATACCCTGAACATTTACTTAACAACTAAAACTTAATATTAATAGCAGACAGATTAAAATTAGAAGTTTAAAAATTCCGCTATAGTATACGGTTCTATATTTAAAATTGATTAAAAACTTGTTTTTATACAATTTAAAACTGTTCAGAACTTTTATTACATTAGAAAGCAGATTACAAAATTTTATTCACGAATATGTCGTGAATTTTTTCCACTAGGGGTCAGTCTATGTTGTGGCAAAAAGTAGCCAGTAAACCGTGTTTGATGATCGTGAATCATCTCATGTTGCCTAAACTAATCTTTATTTTTAAATAAAAATAATAAACACTCATAGATATACACACCAGGAAGAGTGAAAATATTCAGTTCCCAAAATCTGCCCCTACAGAATTGTCTGTACTGAAGGCGAAGGATTGTATGTATGTTTTTTTTAAATGCTAAAGAAAAGGGTAATAGTTCGATAAAGCGGTTTTCGCTATTATAAGAGATTTTCGAAAAATTCTTTTTCAGGGGGTTTCTATAGGTCGATTATGACACAAATCTGTGTGCGCGTTTTCCAAAATCCATTTCTATAATTTAATATTAATAAAAACATATTTACAGGACGGTGGCGTGAACAGGGGTGCTGGTGGAGACAAAACAGTATAAATCCAACGTCAAACACAAGAAAACATTAATACACTGCACTCGGGGCACATGAAAAATGTAAATTAATTTTGAAAAGTATTAAATTTTTTCGAAAAACTATCACACACATATGAGATATCTCGTCCGTCATTATAAAAATGACAGTCTTGATAGAAGCAGCGTTGCCAAACTTCTTATGAAGAATTAACACCAAGCCTATTTCGGAGATTATCCACCATTTCCATGAGAAACAATGGTATTTTTTGTAGAAATGCCTCCTTCTTTATGTTTAGGTATTTTTACTTTTTTCTCTACAAATTATAATAGGAAGAAGGAATAACTTAATTTTTCAAATGAATTTTGTCCTGTATCTTTCTTTTTTAAGTTATTGACACTTTCTCACTTTATTTGGCAACATCGCAAGACATTTACAGTTCTATTGCAAACTCTTCTTTTTTATGCAGTGACAGCCATGGCGGGATTGTTGTACTATTATTCATTTTTAATTTTTTAAACAATTTTTTGGACATTTTTGTCACCACAGAAAGTGTGGTGTGTACTGTGAAATACTGTTTTTGGGCGTTTAATGTAGGATTTCTACTGTTTCGTCCCCACCCAGCACCCCTGTTCACTCCACCGTCCCGTAATATGTTTTTATTAATAATAAATTATAGAAATGGATTTTGGAAAACGCGCACACAGATTTGTGTCATAATCGACCTATAGAAACACCCTGAAAAAGAATTTTTCAAAAATCTCTTATAATAGCGAAAACCGCTATATCGAACTATTACCAAGAAAAGTTTAAATACCCCACCCTACCCCCTTAACAGCTAAGTTTCTTACCTAGTGATATGCCAGCTACAATGTAAGGCCGGAGACAGTATAGACAAAATGGTCATTTCCATACTATCGGCCATCCAACATAGTCCAGTCCATAATGATAGTTTAACTTGAAACCAACCAAAACCTAAAGCGTTCACAGCCTGTGTTACTGTAAAGGTGTCTAAAAAAATGTTGTATTTAAAAAATCACAACCAGGTCCTGCAATTTATTGACTTAAAACAATGAACTATAATGGTATATATTAATATAATTAAATAAAAAACTACCATCAGGTACAACTGAAACTGAGGCCATTTCTATTTCCTGTGGTATGGTAGTGTCAGGGTCCACAGGTTCGTTTCGTGATTGCGCTGATGTGTTTCCATCAATATCTTGGTATCCTTTGGATCGTTTTAGCACCATTTTTACACAAAAAAAAACTTTTTTCTTAAAAATAATATATTTGTTTACGTGGAAAACGGGACCTTACATATTTCTAACCTAAAAGTTTGATAGATTTGACAGGACAGTTCCTGCTTTTTTTACCGAGGGATATGTCTGGTTGCCTGACATGAAAAGTTAATGATGGTGTTTAATTGGCTGTTTTTAATAAAATTAAAAATTTAATTTAATCTCTAAATTAGGTGAAAGTAAGAACAACAAAATTAATATCCTACTTTTTTTAAATATCACTAGTTAATTCTTATAAGTATAATGTATTATGTTTTATATTAGAGGTCACAAATGCCTAGCGCATTCACCAATAATGGTAGTTCTTAAAACTAACCTCTCAAAGCATTTTTGTTTATTTACATTTAATTTGTAATATTTATATTTAATGATTTATTATGGAATGTGGTGATGTATCAGTATCCACTACAAGTTTGGTTGGTACTACATCAGTATCTTTCTTAATTCTAAAAATGGCAGTGGTAATGTAGAACGGGTAAGTGATAACAGGAGGGCCTATTATGTTTATTTTTAACACGCTTTTATTAACTTGGGTTGTAACAATCTATCCATCTGACTATCTATGTAACGGAATCTTTGAGCCTAATTTTAACCAACTTCCAGCTATTCGATTTCTTTGAAACTTTGCACACGTGTCAAGGACCGATGAAGATGCAATAATTTAAAAACAGTATCCCGTTATCTCTTTTTGAATCGCCAGGAAAAAAATTCCATTATATTATAAAAACAACACCTAGGATGCCATCTGTTGGCAACATTTCAAACTTTGCTATTAAATGAAGAAGAAATTTTTAGTTTTTACACAATTTGGTTAGTTGCACCATTGGTGTTCAATTTTTTATGAACAATAAAAATATAGGGTTAGTTGCACCAGAGTAGCAGAAACTAAAAAATGAAAAATAATTAATAGTTTAAAAAAACTAAAAAACACGCTTTTATATGCAACCGAACTAAAAATTAGAAAATAATTTTTCATTAAAAAAATATTGTCATTTCATAGTAAAAAGCGTGGGGTGATAAATATATTAAATGTTATAATTATTATATTTGCAAATATCTATGATGGAAAAGTTATGAAAAAATAGTAAAATGCACCCCACGCTTTTTACTATGAAATGACAATATTTTTTTAATGAAAAATTATTTTCTAATTTTTAGTTCGGTTGCATATAAAAGCGTGTTTTTTAGTTTTTAAACTATTAATTATTAACTTTAACATTTTTGGGTTTTGGCCACCAAATACATATAAGCTATGTTGACAATTCTGCCTGGATGATGGCTAGCAATTTTCTACTAATACTAAAATTAATAATAATTCTGATTTAAAAACTCGGCCTAGTCTGGAAAAAAATAAACAGAGTTAATTTAAATTAAAGGGGTTATGACAAAGCCTCCAGATTAGCGCTAGTTTTTTGACGTAACTTGGTACCTTTTCGGTCAAGGTATTAATTGAGATAAGTGTATATGGGAGATGTGACGTCATAACACGTCAAAGTAATACGGCCGAATCATATAAAAACAAATAGGCCGAATGTCGCGACCCTATATAGACAAACTTTGTGTAAATACGTAAACTTAAGCCAAAGTCATAGTTTATTGTATTAGTAGAACAACCGTTTACACAACAGTTTTTTTAATTATTATTAAGTTGTAAATTCTTTTCACTTTAAATAAAAGCATTTGGAATTACATCTTTCAACAAATATCACTTCCAAAACAATGCAAAATGAAATGCGCAAATTCTGAGACGCCACTGGATTAATCATCAGCTTTGATTTTACCAAGTCTTGCCAACTTTTCTCCGTGGAGTGCCCTTCCTTGCGTCCCCGACGTCTAACCGCCTAAAAGTTGAGGATGTGTCGCAACCTTATAAATATAAACTAACCTTGGTATTTACATATATTTATTAAAACTTAATTTAAATAATGACCTATGTTTACATGAACATTTTTCATAGAATTAGCAGTAATACGCCCTGTAATACTTTTACTGCAACTAGGTACGCCCTTGAATATAAATTACCCCCAAATCAAGTATGTCCCTCTTCTCCCCTATTCTAAAAACATTGCTTAAGTTTACGTATTTACATATATTTATTAAAACTTGATTTAAATAATGTTAATATTTTATTCTCTCTTAATTAAGTGGATGTCACTAATCTTTTCTTATCAGTATTTATAACATTTTCATATAAAAACATAATAAACTAATATCTCCCTCTTACTTTACTATTGGTGTATCGTGGTGATTAGGTAAAAATCACAAACTGTTATCAATATCAACATGGTACGTATTAAATTTTACCTGTTTTTTTTTTGTAATTACATAATTAAATAATTAGTTGACAGATAAGAAGGCCAACAATTAAAATGGGTAATTTTCTAGAAATCTGCGGCAACTCCGATTTTGACGAAATGCTATACGGGGGTTTTTGAGTCGCTGATCACGAATCTGAAAGAATTTTTTGGTGGAAACGTTTCGTTCTTAAGATATTCATCATCAGACTAATTTTAAACTAATCCTATTTTTACAATATTCCCCCTTATTTCTGCACACAATTCTTGATTTAAAGCTAAAGTGTCACAAAATATTTGATTTTCACCTTTAAAAATCCCGTTTTTACGTTTTTTACATTATTTTTGCATTAAATTGCGTGGCTTTTCTTTGATAATGCGGCAACCATACATACACATAGGGCTTCATGGCACACTGGGATTGAAATGATTCAAAGTATAGCTATGCAATTTAATGCAAAAATAATGTAAAATACGTAAAAACGGGGTTTTAAAAGGTGAAAATCAAATATTTTGTGCCACTTAGCTTTAAATCAAGAATTGTGTGCAAAAAGAAGGGGAATATTGTAAAAATAGGATAAGTCTAAATTTCAAGTCTGATGATGAATATCTCAAGAACGAAACGTTTCCCAAAAAACCCCGTATACCAAATTTCGTCAAAATCGGAGTTGCCGCAGGATTCTAGAAAATTACCCATTTTTATTTATTTGAACATTTTTTTTATAAATTTTTAAAAGAGAAAGGGTATACCGAAAAAGGAATATGTATATCAATATTATATGTAGTTTTATTTGAGAAAAGTGTTTTGGCTAATGTTTTACTCCTATTTTTTTTTATCTTTGGACAATCCACAAAGGCTAAAAGCCTAAATACTAACGTTACCGTGGGTGTCTTAAGCGAGGTAAGAGGAAGTTTATTGACACGGGACTTAATTACTTGAAGATTTCGGGGGAAGGAAAGACCTCCGCGGGCAGCCAGTTCCACATTCTAGAAACTCTAGGGATAAAAGAACGAACAAATGAGGAAGTTCGGGGCCTGTCCAGTTGGACCGTATAGGGATGCATACGAGGGGCACCACGAGTTTCTCTGGTGGGAACCGTGAGTGGAGGAACTATTCTGGACAATTCTTCAAAGCAGAAGCTATGGAAGTACCTATAAAAAAGCGATAAATCCCCACAGCCCGACGATGGGCAAGAGAGGGAAGCTTTTCTGTAAGTGAGGGATCATTAATGAGACGAATAGCTCTTCTTTGGATGGAATCAAGAATGCTTAGGGTTGTGAAGGACGCCATGCCCCAGATATGAGAACAAGGGAGGTCGGATTTGGGACACATATAAAGTGTATAAATTAGAGGAGGACTGTGCTACCAAAAAATGTTTTTTTTTAAATTTTGAATTTTGTATTTCTGTATAGAATTTATAAAAATAATTAAATTTAATATTATTTACCTTTAAATTGGTTAAACATATATCTCTTTAAAAACTTACAATTTTTTTATGCATAGTGCATGTCCAAAATAAAACGAGTTATTATACACAATATTATTTTAAGAATTTGTACAAGACACTTAATAAGAGGGTACAGTAAAAAGCACAGGAACGTATAATTTGATTGGTTTGAAGCGCCACAGACGGTCATGGTTAGTTTTGGTTAGTTAAATCTTTTTTCTTTTCTTTTTGTTTGCTTAATTAAGGAATTAAAAAAATAGAGTTAACTATAACCAGAACTAACCATGACCCCTCAATGTGATAGTTTTGCTTAACAGATTATTTTTTTAAATTATCTTGATAACTTAACTAATAAAAGAAATATGCCCAATTAAATTAAGCATTTTTTTAATGGAGCTTAGATAAAGAAAAAATTAAGCTACAGCCTAGGGATCCATGAAAAATAGGCGCCAGACAGGGGAGTAATAGGCGCCAGACAAGGTTTTTTTTTGGTCATCAAATTTCATTTCGAGTGGTGAAGGAAGGCGTCTGACACTCAAAATAGGCGCTATGAAGGAAAGGACCTTTTTTTTTGCTCTTAAAACATTTTTTTAGTGGAAAATAGGCGCTCCGGAAATTCTAGCCTAGGGCGCCTCAAACAGGTAATACGGCTCTGGTATTATCACAGCAAGGTTTTATGCAGATGGCCGATATTTAGATTTGATTTGATTTTTTAAGGTCTACTATTGATTTTTTTTAATTTTTAAAGAGACACCCTGTATATTTTTTTAGTATTTGAAATGATCATACTTTGTATTTTTTTAAAGTCTTTTCTGGGATATTGCATGTACCGGTATATAATGTTATCTATTATTGTTATTGGGTAGAAAATACGCCAAAAAAAAGTAATGTTTTCCAATCAAAGGATGTTTTATTTTATTATTGAACTTCTAACTATGGTTATATTCTCTATGGAAATTGGCTATATCAAATGTGGTATTTTTACAACATTAAAAATTAAGAAAATTGACATGCCCTTTGTACCCGCCATTATATAAGAAAAACGGTTTTGTCAAAAAATCATTAGGTATGATAAAAAAATAAACCTTTTAACATAATGTATACCTACAGATATTGACATTTTTTTTAATTTCAGGTGAACTTTACATTCAGAGGTCTTATGGCACCAGTTTTTACTGTGTTCAACAAAGATTTGTAAGTTTATTTTGGTAAAAAAATATTCGATATTTTTCCAAAAACTATAGCCACCAAGTTGAAATTTTCTCACAATCCATTCTACAATTTTTTGGTAAGACTACATCTTACTAAGTTTGTTTTCCAGGTTTTTGTTTTGTGATATCTAATTGGGCAAATAAAAGTAAAACTCTTTAATTCTCAATATATTTATGCGGCGGGTCAAAAACATGCCCCTAGATAAGTCGCGTCCGGTGCACAGAACACTTTTTTTGTGTGCCGGTGTAATCATATGGTCCATAACATATTTTTTTATCTTTGGACAAACCACGAAGGCTAAAAGCCTAAATACTAACGTACCGTGGGTGTCTTAAGCGAGGTAAGAGGGAGTTTGTTAACACGGGACTTAATTACTTGAAGATTTGTGGGGAAGGAAATACATCCGTGGGCAGCAGGTTCACATTTTAGAAACTCTAGGGATAAAAGAACGAACAATGTGGGAAGTTCGGAGCCTGTCCAGTTGGACCGTATAGGGATGCATACACGCGGCACCACAAGTTTCTCTGGTGGGAACTATTCTGGACAATTCTTCAAAGCAGAAGCCGTGAAAGTACCTATAAAAAGCGATAAATCCCCCACAGCCCGACGATGGGCAAGAGAGGGAAGCCTTTCTATAAGTGAGGGATCATTAATGAGACGAATAGCTCTTCTTTGGATGGAATCAAGAATGCTTAGGGTTGTGGGGGACGCCATGCCACAGATATAAGAACAATATTCCAAGGGAGGTTGGATTTGGGACACATATTAAGTGTATAAATTAGAAGTGGAATAATACTTTTTGGCTTGAAAGAGAAATCAAAGCTTTTTTGAAGCTGCCGTGGCTATAGATACAATGTGCATGTTTATGCCAGTTAAGGTTACTTTCAAATGTGACGCCCACAAGATTGAAGGTGTCTTTGCTAAGTAGAGGATGAGTATTTGATGACTCTTTTCGCGACAAGGAACATGATTGTGTTTTGGATGCAATAAAATGGACGAGATTTTTGGCGCCCCAATCCAATATTAAATTAAGATCCTGCGAAAGAGATATATATCTGCTACGCTCTGCGTTTGATTTCCAAATCAGGTTTAGTGATGGGTTTAGTAACCTGAAAACTGGAGTGAAGGGTACTATCGTCGGCGAAACTATGAATGGAATTAGTTGTGGACAAGTAAAGGTCGTTAATGTGAAGAAGAAACAATGTTGTTGCCAGAACTGAGCCCTGAGGCACTTCAGCATTTACTTGGTGAAAGCTTGAAGAATGGCCGTCCACAATAACTGATAAAATATCTTTACATATTTACCTACATCCAATATTATAACTGGTGCAGAATAAAAGATTATTTTAATAAATATTTTTTTAAAGTTATTAATAGAAAGGAAACATTAAATATTGTATAATTATCGCTTTAAGTCAAGTAAACATTTTGTTAAAATATTTTATTAACCCATGGTTACGAAAATAAAATTTTAGGTAAATATCGCGAATACAATAAGTAAGTATTTAATAAAATAAAGAAGGTAGGTATTTTATAAATAAAATTAAAGCAGCAGGGGACGTAGATACTCAAATTTCGCTTTATCCTTGGATATAGCTTTTATTTTAAAAAAGTGTACTTGATGTTATAAATTTAAAAAAATCAGGACCTTTTATCTTGTGCTTTATTAAAAAAAAAAAACATAGATTATTATTTAAACAAATTAATCCCACAGCCATCTCTTTTTTGGGAGTCTCTATACCGGGTGTTTCTCATTCTCACAGGTGGTTCCCCCTATAATTTTTTACCTTTTAAGATAGAAAAATGAAATTTAAAATGTCGTTATTTGACATAAGTGTGGATTGGTTGTTGTATTCACATATTTTTTATAACTTTCGGTTTACCCGGAAATGACTGCTAATTTCAAATTTTATATGGCACCAACGGTATATTTTATCTTATTTCGATAGAATATTACATTTTGAAAACAATAACACCTCATATGTAATTTTTTAATACTTCTGCTGTCAAAAATGTATTTTTAAATTCGAATCTAGAGTGCCATAATTAGGTTAAAATGGTTTATTCAAGTGCTCAAGTAGCCCTGGGGCTCAATTCCACTATTCATAAGCGCCTTTTGTTTGCGTTTTATTAGTTTTTCTTTATTTCCTCTAGGCTCTTATGAAAACAATAAGGTATTCGTTCGTGCATAGCCAACTTCACAAATTGGCGGACAACACTGCATTAAAATATGACACATTTGTCAAAGTCAAGTATACTTTTTATCTCATTCAAACACATAAATATTAAAACTTGCTACACAATTAAGATTTGAACTCTAAAGTTAAAACTAAAATAAACTGATCCACTAATGGTGTAAATCTAACGGTAGAAACTAGGTGAAATTTGCAAAAGAGACAACCCACAATACACCAAAGAATTGCCAAAGTAAATAGTGAACATGTGATTCCACTTAACCTTACTTTACAGTTTAAAAAAGTATATTATATTATTTCTATTTTATTATCAATATTAAAATAATATTTTGCTTTGTAAACAACATGTTGAACATGATGTGGAATATTACCTAGTAACTGTGTTCTTTATCAAGAAGTAAGGTACCAAAAAAGGTATGTTCAAATAACCCTATAGGTATTTATATTGTTTTGGTTCCAATTTTTTGTTATTTTTAGCTTTTATCAGAGACTGGTAGAAAGATCCAGTCATATAAACAGCATAATTTGTTACTACAACTAACTAACTACAAATGACACGGCAGGTAACCCTAGAAAGACATGAAATGATTGATCAAACTTAAGACCATGTTCAGATAACAGACAAAGTAAGTCCTATAAAAATAACTTATAACATTTGGGTTAAACAATAAATTTTGTTGCCACACTGATTAATAACTTGCTATTTAAGTTAATTTTAACATGAGTGCACTTTTTAAAATGGGAGAATAAAAGCAACTGTGAATAAAATTTGCATTAAAAGTATACTAATATTTTCCTTAAATCATTACAATTATACATATGATACTGTCCAAGTTTCTTACGTACTTCTCAAGTACCTTAACTTGTGTATTCATGTCTTTTCTTGCTTTTACTAGTTCATTGTTCGAAAATCCTTACGTAACCTAACCGAAACCAATGATCTTTTCACAGGAGCAATATTTTCTTTTACTTAATGGCTTTTACTCTTTCTATTATAATTTTTATAGGTACTCTACAATGTCCTAAGTTAATCCTAATAAGTTAAATGTTGTTTTTTATATTTTGTTCTATTTTATAGAAAAACCTACATTTGCTTATTTAAACCTGAAAATTTGTATGTTTTTATTTTAGGTGACCAGATTGTAAAATCATTTGTATTATATGGAACTTACTATGAAGTGTCTGGATTTAATTGCTTTTTCAAGCGGGAGAAGTGAATTAAGAATATATTCTATATAAACTGGGAATATTTTCAGGAGCCCATGCACCTTTTGCTAACCTACTTGTTTATAATGCAAAAATATTCTGGCACAAAAACAATGTTTATTTACTATAATATACCTTTTTATTGTAAGCTTAATAATTAAAATAAACTAAACACGACAAAATATTATTGATTGTTTTTATTATTTTTTTACAAATTACAGAAGCTTTATAATTTATAATGTTAGTCACCTTGGGCTTCATTATTTTATTTATTGATCATTTGATATTATTCTTGAACTATTATGCAATGTTGATGTCTTCTGGCACGGTCCTAAGGTATGTATATTCGTAGTCTTCTAGAATCCTACAAATAAAATTATTATTAAATAAAAAATTTAAAAAAAAAGACAACTGGCAATAAAAGGTTTTGATAATTTACTCTTTAAAATCATATAAGTATCAAATGTTTTTTACCATCTTTGGGTATTTATATCAACTAATAATTGGTATGTACTAACAATTGACAGTAATTGTCTCCAAAGTGGCAGCAACTACGATCCTCTATTTTTACTATATTCCCCCTTCTTTTGCACAAAATTCTTGATATAACACTAAATTGACACATAATATTTTATTTACCAGCAAAAATCTTTTAAAACCTCTTTAATAGGTTTATGTTTATGTCTTTTTATAGTAAATTAAAAGATTTATTTTAAATTAAGTCACTTGTGACCACATCTGTGACAGCTTAAAATGCATGGTTGCGGCATTTAGGGGTAAAAAAATGCAATTTGGCAAAAAACGTGTAAAGTAAATAAAAACATGTTTTTAAAGTTGTTTATAAAATATTGTATTCCCATTTAGTGTTATATTAAGAATTTTGTGCAAAATGACGGGGAATATACAGAAAAATGAGGATACTTCATTTTCAATTTTAATGAGGGATATTTTAAAAACAATAAGTTTCCGACTAAAACTTCTTTCGGATTTGTGATTAACGCCCCAAAAGCCTCTGTAAATCAAATTATTTGGTCAAAATCGGAGTTGGTCCCACTTTCGAGACAATTACCCAATTTGCATAAATAAGACACATATTTTTTAAAATATTACCTTTTTAAACTAAAAAAATTGACCATAAATGTTTTTCTAAATATGATTTTACTTTAGTTTAATACTTACCTTAAGTGATATTTTAATGTAGTTTGCTAATCTCCATTTCCAGTCTTTGTCCTTATCAATGACCTTTTGTCCTAATCTAACATTCTGTACAAGTACTCAACACTCAATAAAAAGCCTTTTAGAAAGTATGAATGGAAGATGGTATAAAAATTATATGCAATAACTTGTTAGATAGTTACTTTTCCAAAGCAATAAGTAATTTTTCATAATTTTTCTTTTCAATCTATATTTTGACAACTGATATATTCATTTTACGCCAAATGAGCTTCAGGCTACCGCTTTCACGCTCTTTTTTCGCTTTTGCGCCGACGGAGCTGCAGGAGACCGCTTCGAACCCTTTTTGGTTATAGGTTATGTGATTTAGGAACTATTTTGCTTACAAATGATTTTTCTGGCTGCGGAGGACCATGTTAATTATTTATTTGCTTCTTGTATTTCAGTTAAACTGTATATTTTGATTTTAATAGCTTAGTTAACCGATTTTTTCAATTTTAATTTCACTTTAAAGAAATTTTAGGTTATGTAATGACTTTGAATTTTGTCAGATGTCAGATGGTAATACAGATTTCTGTTTTATGACCGCCTGTTTTGAAAAACAAGTGAAGGTTATTCGTTCGTTAAAAAAACAGATGAAGGTTATACGCTCCCGGAACGAATACGTTCAGCGAACGAATGAGTTCAATTTAGTGGAATTGAGGCCCTGGAAAAATGAAATTAATCGTCTTTTGTTTCTTTACGCCTTCTCAGGGCGTTGTCAAAGTTTTCAAAATTTTATTTATGGGCATAACTCCTTTTTTTTTAATGGAACGAGTGTGGCTAGTTAGCATATTCCAAAAGAGCATTTTGCTCCAAATAATGGTACCACAAACGCGGTATTTTGAGTAAGATTTTTTTTCTACAGGACACATAATAAATGCATGATTTTTCATAAATCAATGTTGGTCTAGAATCATTTAGTTACATGCTTTATGGATAAAAAGTTTTTCCGAAATACCGCCTATGTGGTTGTGGTAAAGATGGGTCCACATTTAATTCATTCTGAAAGCAATACCGCAAAGTACACAAAAAATAATAAAGTAAACAAACCTTTTCGAAAGCACATAGCCTCTGACAGAGCCTGATTACATATTTTTAGATAAATAAATAAAAATATTGCGAAAACACGTACCACGTTCTTAAAAAACATTCTCTTATTTCGTCTCTGGCGTACCATAAAAACTGTGGCGCGTGGCGTGGTACTAGAAACTCGTCGGGTTGAATATTTTTTGCTGCAATAAATCATTGTTCACAAAAGGGTTTGTTTACCTTACCATTTTTTGTGTACTTGGCGGCATCGCTTTCAGGAAGAATGAAATGTGGACCCACCTTTATCAAATTATTCGAAATAAAGTACTTTTTAGGATATGCTAGTCTAAAGTCTCTTGAGTTTCTAGGTGAGTCCCAGATCGTTGCTCTTGATATATCTAAAGCTTTCGACCAGGTCTGGCATGACGCACTTCTCAATAAACTTCCATCCTACGGTCTTCCAACTAAACTCTGCTCTTGGCTCTCCAGTTATCTTTTTAATCGATGTATATCAGTCATTGTTGATGGCCACTCTTCAAGCTTTTAGGAAATTAATGCTGGAGTGCCTCAGGGTTCAGTACTAGCACCAACTTTGTTTCTTCTTTACATCAACGACCTTCTTTCTTCCACAACCAATCCCATTCATAGTTATGCTGACGACAGTACCGTTCACTCCAGTTTTCAGGTTCTCAAACCAATCTCTCAACCCGACTTGGAAAGCAAACGCAGGGCGATGCAGATATCTCTTTCACAGGATTTCATTTTGATATTGGATTGGGGCGCCAAAAATCTCGTTCAATTTAATGCATCCAAAACACAATCATATTTCTTGTCGCGAAAAAAATCATCAAACACTTACCCTTTGCTTATATAAGTGTCCAGGTTTTGCAGAGCGGGAGCACTTTTAACCTTGTGGGCGTTACATTCGAGAATAATCTTAACTGGCATAAACACATTGTATCTATAACCACAGCGGCTTCAAAAAGCTTGGATTTCTTTTCGAAGCCAAAAAGTATTTTCTCCTTCCACTTTATACACTGGAATATTGTTCTCATGTCTGGGGAATGGCATCCCCTTCAACCCTCAGCATTCTTGATCCCATTCAAAGAAGAGCTGTTCGTCTTATTAATGATCCTTTACTTACTCAAAGACTTCCTTCTCTTGCCCATCGTCGCACAGTGGGGCAGATTGGCCAGAAAGTTGGCATTAATTCAACTAATAAAAATTGAGGGTTCAGGTGATTTTTTTTACTTTAGGGGGACTTGTTATAAAAAATTAAACTATATTTTTTGAAAAAAAATATACATTTCTTTTTTTTTTTCACTTTTTAAAAGTTTCTTGTCTACGTGGAAATATACACATTTTATTAAAGTATTATTATTAACTCTATTACCCAGCATAAATAAATAAAACTGTTTTAAAAATAAATAGCTTCTTGAACTAACAAATTAAAACCTAAAATATTAATCGGAATCGGATAAAGAGTTCTCACTATCTGTTAATAACGCATCTGAAGATGAAATGTTTGTTATGTCGGGGGAAACAATTAGTTCAAAAACTTCCTTTGGATAATGTTTTAGTGGTTTTTTGGGTAACTGTCTAAAACTAGTAATTACTGGATCAGATGACAGTAATAATAAATTAAACAGGTCTTCATTACATTTCTCACGGGAAGATTTTCTGGAAAAATTTTCTCTATACCTTTTAAAATTTTTATTTTGAGCTTCCTGAGCCTCTTCTGATAACTGGCCAATCGGTACTATAAAGTTGGCAATAATATCTGGTCCATGAATTAGTAGTTTATGTGCAGTGGGTGGCATGTAATACCAAGAATACAATTGCACAAAACACTTGGCGGTATCAAGGGTAAAATTTTTAAAATTACGGATATTGATGTTATATCCACTAGATATTGCCACTAAAATGACGTGCATCCTTTTTTATCAAATTTTTATCTAATCCCGTAATTTGGGAGGTCATATCTGAGTTGCTAAAAAATCTTCTTGCGGTATTTCCTTCATGGGAGTTTCCAAAACCTGGCTTTGGTCTATCGACCATTAACCCCATTTGATCTTTAAATTCTTTTTGAATGCGTATTTAATTTTTAGCAACAATTTCTTTGTCTTCGTTTTGAACTCGCCATTTCTTTACTGGTAATTTGTAGCTCACATGCAAAAGAAATTCAAAAGATCTTATCCAACAGTGTAATACTGATATGCCAAAGTCCAAAGTTGACGGATTGTAAGATCTTTTTAATATTTTATCTATATTGTTCATATCTTTAGCACTAGCCCCACAAATATAACAACGTTGCGTAGATGTAGTATCTGTCAGTGCGTTACATACTTTACCGTCCACCATAGTAAAAAAACTTATGTGAGACTGACAAAATTTTGTTTTCGAATGTTAGAGATGAATTTACAAGATTTTTTATTTCCAAATCCATTCGGTTCTTTTCATCAGTTGAAACCTTTGTTGATTCTTTTTGAAATATTAGTTTTATTGGACGGCAATATCTAGTGGATGACGGACGTGGATTCTGCCAAAGTACAGTTTTATTTTTAGCTGTCTCACATATTAGTTGGATAGGAACAATAGAAGATATAAAAACACTTGAATCATCCGCATCAGGCCCTAAAAATTTTTGTTTGTATGCTGAATGTCCCGAGCTGCCATCAAAGCCCCACTTAGAAATTAAACATAAGTTATTTAATTTTTCCCAACCTATACTGCATAAAACAGCATTTTGTACAATTATCAAACGTTCAACGGTATGATTTAATAGACCTTGAAGCGTTACCTGAGCAGATGTAGGTGTAATCGTTATATTATTTTTATTTGGATAGCAAGTTTTCTTTGCTTCTTATATTTGTTTATAAGATGGAAACTTTACCGGATCGTTCGACCTTATTATGTTATATTGATGCCTAGTTAATTTTGCTTCTACCATAGTTGACAACGCTTCTTCTTTAGACATCTTATTTACACTATTTTTTTTAACGGACATAACGGCTTCTTTATATTTAGATGCTTCCGTGGGAGAGCGGATAATATCCGCAACTAATTTTGAGGCCACGACTTCTCCAGATGCTCTTAAACTCATTGATGTTGCATATCCCAGTTCTAAAAGTGATTTACTTTTGCGAAGATCTTCTGTTTTTTGTCGCTTGGTTCTCTCAGAACAAGCATCAAAAGTTTTCTCCGGGCGTCCTGGGTTTCTTACAGAAGTAGATGTAACATCATACAGGGGAAATTCAACAGAAGATTCTAACCACTCTTTATTATCCGATAAAAATTTAGATTCTTTACGACCCGCTTTGTTCCATTTTTCCTTAAAGCGATATGTGAACAAGAAAATTTGGTGGTAAACTTCGTTTAATTTTAGTTCAGGGCAATTAGTGCGTTCCACCATGTGTTTTTTTAAAAAGTAAATTTATCTTCCATTCTTTTATATCCAGTGTTTCTCATAATATTAAATAACTCAATTTTTTTAATAGGCAATACATTTGAACGTAAGTCTGCAACAATAATAAAGGTGACATAGTAAAGATACCTTTTTGGGGAATACGCCTGGCTATGCAAAAAGCGATATAGACTGAAAAGCGCAAATTTGCGCAAAAAAAAATTATAGCTAAAACCTAGAGTAGTTGTTCTATAATACCACACAAAAATTAAACTGTGTAAACTTGTGACAATAAACTAAAACTTCATGGTTTTCATAAAATATTAAAAATTCTAAAACTATTTGCATAGACATATTTAATACATCATATCTAAGACATAAATCAAAACACAAAAATAGGATATTAAGAATTTAAAAGTACTTACTAGAAGCTACTAAATCCATAATTATACCGATGTGTTAAAGGGCGTACGAAAAATTTACAACCACAGAAACATTCGTGACATAATTCGTCAATTTCGTATACACGAACTAACAACTAGCAAATCATTTGTTTGTTGAGCTGCTGCGCTGTGTAAAACTAAGTTACAGGGTTTATTTATGGGGGAAATAACGCGTTGGTATGTTTTTGTATAAAAACTTGTATTACCGAGTTTTTGCTCAAAAATGGTTCTTGTATTAAATGCCACGTTTTGCATACCGCTGCTCCAATGTGCGTCGAGCTGTGGGAGATCTATCGCTCTTTTATAGATACTTTTACGGCTTCTGCTCCAACAAATTGTCCCTCCCCTCCTCTTGCAGCTCCCAATAGAAAAACTCGTGGTGCCGTACGTACGCATCCAATACGGTCCAACTGGACAGGCCCCGAACTTCCCATTTTATTCGTTCTTTTATCCCTAGAGATTCTAGAATGTGGAACCTTCTGCCCGCGGAGGTCTTTTCTTCCCCCAAATCTTCAAGTATTTAAGTCCCGTCTCAACAAACTCCCTCTTGCCTCGCTTAACACACCCACGGTACGTTAGTATTTAGGGTTTCAGCCTTCGTGGATTGTCCAAAGATAAAAAAAATGCTAACCAGGCATCCTTGTTTTATTTGAAAAAAGGAGTTATGCATGCCCATAAATAGGATTTTGCAAACTTTGACTCCGCCTTGAAAACGCGTAAAAAACAAAAGACGATTAATTTCATTATTCCATGCCTATTTGACTTAAAATAAACCATTTTAGCCTAATCACTTTTTTTAACTATTTATTACAACCGTTCCCCTTATAATATTTTTGTTTATGATTACCCCTGAATATAGGGTGATCGCGAATACTGCTCTGGTAAAATCCTCTAAAATAAGAAAAGAAGATCTTAACCTTCTAAAAAATTGACTTTCGTAAATACGGAGTGAGTTTTTTAAAACTTACAATGGCTATATTTTTCAAACCAAAGCAAATTTCAAAAAAATAAAAAATACCGTTTCTATAAAACCTGGGGAAAAATATATATGACGTATTTTTCAAAACACCCCTTTCAACCCCTTAAGCTGGACCCTCAGTCGCTTAAAAATTTTAAATGGCAACACCCCTGATGTGGCACCTCTCTGGAAAGCTCATGAAAAATGCTTTTCGTTGGCCATAAAGTTGGGGTAAAATGAAACATTACCCTTAAATTTTAGAAAAATCGTACCTTATTATTAATAAAAATAACCAGAAAATATATATATATATATATATCAATGGTATTTAATTTAGCATTTCCTGCCGTTCTTAAATAATTGTTAATAATTAATTATAACACATAATTTGTAAAATAAAAATCCCCTATAAATTTCTTATATGAAATTAAGTTAGTTTTTTCTTTCTCTTGAACTGAAGATACGAAAAAAATTAGATACAGACAAGCCTGTATTTTTATTTGCCTAATACAAAAAACATAAAATATAAAAACTGCTTACAGGTCACTGCCATTTTTCTTTGCTAAAAATATTCGTTCAGAAGCGCCTCAACACGCCACTGGACTGAAGCAATTTAATTATGTTAATTATTTTTTATTCCCTAAATACTACATTAGCAACAAAATCGCCAAATTATTACAAAATTTGGTTAAATACATTTAATATACAGGGTACGTTTTTAAAACTTACAATGGCTTTATTTTCTAAACCAAGAAAATCAAAAAATAAAAATATCGTTTTTATAAAAACTGAGATATATATTTTTAAATGACGTATTTTTTAAAACACCTCTATCAACCCCTTAAGCCGCACCCCCAGAAAAGTTTTTGGAAAATTTGTAGACCCAAGTTTAAATGAACTTTTATTTTTAATTTTTTACCGTAGCAGCTTAGCAGCACAGCTTGCGAACACCCAGTATACAAGGTGTTCCAACTCTATTTATGATCGATATATCTTGCTCATGTATAAGATACAAAAAACAACTAAAAATAGGTACGACACCCTGTATATAAAACAAATTAAAAATTAGCTTTCCTTTGAAACATAAATACTTTATGTTTATTTTAGGTCCGTTAATACCGAAATAATTCCAAAATATGCAAAATTCTTGGCTGATTCAGGCGTACCAGCAGTACTGGGTAAGTACCACTTCTTTGCAAAATATTAGAACGATAGATAAGTATACAGGGTGTCCCAGAATATTTAAACACCTCTTTCAGATTCACATGTGTAAAACATGAAAACAATTTAAAGGACACCGCTAAAAAAAACAGTATTTCTTTAATAACTTTTATAGTAATTAATATATAATGGAATAATTATTGTTATAATTATAAATATTAGTAAGGACCCCTTAAAATGGTGTCCTTGTAAAACATTTACATTCATTAGGTCGCCAGGGGCGAACGGGCCCCTTACACAATTGTGCTAATTATTTTTACACACTGTATAATAAAGAAATAAAAGTAGTATTTTCGAAAGCTTAAGCCATTAGCTAAAAAGAGGTACTCCGTTCGATATCAGTAATTAGAAGCGTATTACTCAAAAACAAGTTTTTGAGTAGTGAGGTATCTAAAAACATTTGCGTGATTCTGTTGCAATCTGCACTAAAACATTTTATTAAAAAATACTTTTAACGTTATTTTAACGACAATAAAAATAATGATACAGCATTTGTAAAGGGTCCATAATCTTCAATAATTAGAGCTAGGGGAATGCAATAGATTAACTAGGCAATGTCAAAAACCTTCAACACAATCGTGTTTAAAGTCAAATTTTCTTGCTAAACGCATTCGTCGGAGTGGTTCAAACCGTATTTGAAAATGACAATATAAATATTAGAATCAAGAAAATGTAGGTTTCTTACAAGATCGTTTGACTAGGTAAGGTTGCCTCATTACGTCACATATGTACCGCACTGCTGGTTCCTTGGCGCCAACAAGGATGTCTAGACGGATAATACTATGAGGGCGAAAGAGCGCGATAAACAATATTTAAAAATCAGCTAGAATAATCATTGTTAAATAATTTATTGATAGGAAATAAAGAAATTACGGTAACAACTGGAATTAACAGTATTTAAAAGTATTTCTTTAATATTGACAAAAAACACAAACTACACTGTTAAAAACTTCATTAAATAATGAGCAAAATATATATGTGACGTATGGTCCTCCATGTTGCAAGGCTTACGAGGCAACCTTACCTAGTCAAACGATCTGGGGTTTCTTAAACCGTTGCGTCACAGACCAATAAGCTTTTAGGTTATGATTATTACTTTTATTTTTTAGGGTTAATATATACTTTAGTTTACATCGGGAATAAAATTTTTCACTTGCCATTTACATTCATGTTATAAGTTCACAAAAATGACCGAAAGCAGCCGAAACAAAGTTTTTAATGAGTTAAATGCATATGACAAGGATAACTATATTGTTTTTAAACCATTGTCCGGGATGTATTCAAACACGGTTAAATACGTGACGTATATGACGTCACTGTTTAGCAAGAAAATGTAATGTTTTTAAAATGTTTTGAACTGTATTAACAACAAAAAATGGCTTAAACATTTTTTTTTTTAATTATAGTAGACATCCAGTACCTATAAGGAACCTAACCACGGACGAATATACAGGGTTTAGTTTAATTGATGGCTAAAAATACAGGATGACTCCTTACGCCATTTTAGGAAGAAAAGTTCATATTAACATATGTCCTAAACCTCTTAACTTTGGAGCTACAGGGTGTTAAAGTTTAAGGGAAAAATCATATTCTTATCATAACTTTGAAACTGTTCAAAATATTTTTATGAAATTTGGCACGCACTTACTCAGCACCTACCCAGTGGCATCTGTACGGGATATATACTGATTTAAAAAAAATGGTCGATATTGCTTTTTCCAAAACTAAAAATTATTTTTAAACTTTAAAAAAATATAACAGTTTTTGATGCATGTGTGGTATAGCGGGTGGGATGGGGGATGGGGTTTGACAGCTAAACAATTTGGAAATTGTGTCCAAAAATGTTTGAAGAGCATAGAGAAAACAAAAGGTCCTTCCCTTTAAAATATTATCTGTTTTCCTTAATTTTTCTTGCCTTCTATCCAACATTTTTAAAGAGCAAAAAACCCCAAAACCCCCTTTATATACTAACCAGAACTAACCTTTAACAATATTTTAATTTATTTTCCAGTCCATGGTACCTCCGGTGAAGGAATGTCAATGACAGTCCAAGAACGTAAAAATGTAGCTGAAGCCTGGGTAGCTGCCGTAAAACAAACCAAGCAACACCTAATGATCCAAGTGGGAGGCTGTCCCCTACCAGACGCCCAAGAATTAGCCAGACATGCTGAAAAAATCGGAGTTGACTCACTATTGTGTCTTCCTGAATTGTATTTCAAGCCTAAACATCCACAAGAACTGATTGATTACTTGAAGCTTATTTCTCAAGCTGCACCAAATACACCTTTGTTGTACTATCATATTCCAGCTTGGAGTGGTGTAGATAGTAAGTATACAAATTTCCCCTCTTATCAGTGGCGGCCCGTGATTGTTGAGCACAAAAAGGTGGGGGCAAAATAGACCCAGCAAACACTATTTGCCGGCAATGTACATTTTTCATATTGGCATTGATGGTAAAGCATTGGCAATTGGTGGCAATATTATGCCAACATTTTTTACGCATTAAAAAAGTCAACCCTAAATAAACACTTAATTGCCAATAAATTTTACATGCAGGCGAATTGCCGGCAAGCATACAAAAATGGCGGCATGCCAATCCTGATTAAATAAAGCACGCGTTTTTGTTGCAGGCAAATAAATATTGGATTTTTGAAGGCTAACCTTCAACGCATATTCATACTTTTTAAACCATATTATTAACATTGGTATTTAACTAACATTAAAGCAATTTTTTGATCTGTTTTATTTATAATGGCAGCTAAACAACATTATTTTATGTTTTTTTACAAAATTCAAAGAAATGGCATTTTCATAACATTTTATTGTTAAAAATCATGCAAATAAAAATTAGGTCAAACAAAATGCTTATTAGCTACGTTAATTTCGACCGAAGGTGACCGCTTTGTGCATTTGTTTTCTACGTGGTTTTCTAGCTTTTTAGTTTCTTTTTTAAAGAAAAGAGTTTTTTAATAGACATAATTAAATATATTCATTACCTAATAAGTGTGTGTTGTGTGATTAATTGGTGATGGCTAGTCGAGAAGGCAAGATATTCAAGTAGACTGTTAGGAGCTGTAAACATTTTGTTTAAAACTTTATTAAAAGTTTTAAAGACGTGTTGATAAAAATATATATACTTATTTAATAGTTTTTTTGACATACCGATAGATGGCGTAATGGACAATAAACTACAACGTTTCTGCAATATCTTCGCTTTTTATCGTCTAAACCGTACCCATTAGACAAAAATAATTCGAGAGCGGTCTGCGGTAGGTGATCTCACTTAGCTTTGAAAGAAATATCTTCGGCTAGTGTAAAAATCTGCATCTCCAAGTTGGACAGTGTTCCGAGAGATGGTACTGCATTGCAAGGAAATTGCATGCAGTAAGGAGTTTTTTCCTATTTTAATTTTCAAATAAAATATCGCATCATTTGCATTTAAAAAAAGTATATGCGACAATTAAGACGTCAGCTTGCTGCTTGGGAGTATCTGCATTTGCCCACTTTCGTGTCTTTTTGTTATCTTTTTGCCAATAACTTATTAATGATGGATGCCATCATCTTAAACGCATTTTTTTGCCAATAACTTATTAATGACGGATGCCATCACTTTATCTGCAACACATGGCCTAATAACGGCCAATTGCCCACTTTCGCGTCTATTTGATACCTTTTTGCCAATGCCTTGCCATTAAAGAGTGTTGACAATGCCAGTAAATTAAATGTACAACACCGGCAAAAAATGTTATATGGGGAGTTACGTATTTAAGAAGCGTTTCGGGTGAACTTTTTATATTTTCTACAGGGGCACAATTAGGGAGGTCAGGGGGTCTTCGGTCTTACAAGCCGGCAGTAAGCCCCCAAAATCACCAAAATCCAAGAGCAATTAAAACATATCAGGATATTTCGGCACATACAGTGCAATTCTTTAATGTCCCCCCTAGTATTATTTTTTAAACGGATGTTATTTTTTGTATTTTTAGCCCTCTCTATTAGACAAACAACAAACCGTTACTTCTTGTAAACATTTTGTACTTTTTACAAAATTTAAAACTTTTTTTTAAACTATCGTATCTATTATGAATTTAATTATTGTAGTTTTAACATTTAATTTTAGTTAATATGAAACAATTCTTAAATCTCTCTGTCGGCCAAATTCCGACTTTCCATGGAATCAAATACACGTCAAATGATCTGTCAGAAGGTTACAATGCACTCAAGGCTGCAAATGGAAGATATGCTGTCTTTTGGGTGCTGACACTGTGAGTATATAAATAATTATTATTAGCAATTTAAATTTAGCGACTTGGCAAGGGTGCAATTGCAGTTTAGCGCTCTTATCGGGAACCCTTTTGGGGCACTATGCCATTTCTATTCTAAAGCTAGTTCATATAGACGCGAAAAGCGAATTGCGAAACGCGAAGTTCATTCTCATCGGGCAATTCAAAACAAAGATAGTTTATGGATGTTGCGAATTCGCAAAATTTAAAATCTGGTGGACGGGAAACTTGAGTTTATTTCAATTTCTGGCGAATATTCACGTGCGCACATGCGTAGAAACCGGAGGTTATTTGTCATATGTCATTTCAAAAACAATTTTGTTATTGTTATTTTTTCGTTATTCTAATAGCTGTTTGGCTCGTTATTTTTGTGTTCATTTTCTTAAGTATTTTGTGTTTTTTGATTTGAATTAACTTTTTAGCTCTTTTCATTTAAAATAAATTTGCAGCGTTTCTACGTCTTCGTTGCCAAAGAAATGTGCTATATTCTTTATTCATTACAACAAAAAAATGTTATATTATTAAAAGGAAAAACTAAGAAAATCTCAAAACCCAAGCGTAGCGTCACCACCGAAATAAAATATTATAGTAATTTGTAGGTTATGTTGTTGCCTCGAATTTTGCAGCTGTATTAACATGAAAAAGAAAACGCGAATGTTTTGGACAAATATTCGCTTTCGCAATTCGCTTTTCGCGTCTGTATGAACTAGTTTTTAGTCATATTTTGCGTTGTTGCAGTTAGGGAGTCCATAAATTACGTGAGACATTTAGCGGGAAGAAAGGGGGTCCAGTTGAATCTCGCCAAATCTTACCGTGGGGAAAGGGGGTTTGTGGAAATACCACGTAATTTTTTTTTCTGCTACAAACAGGAAAAAGCCTATGAGATTTGGACAGGTCCCCCTTCCCTGGAAAAAATGTATCCTGTCATGCAGTGTCACTTTTTGGGTCGAAGGCCTTATTTTGCTCTTCAAAATTATTTCGACGACAAAATCAATTTCGGTTTGAAAAAGGTGCTTTTTACATTCCCATTTACTTCGGGGCATATTGCATTGCAATGCAAAGTACTTCAGGTAGTTCATGGGTAGTTCTACCGATACCACAAAAGTCAAATGAGTGCTTAAGGTAATTTGACTACCGTGGTATTTATATTTGGCAACGCTGCGTAAAAACAATAGAAATCATAAGCAAAATCTACTGCACAAGCATCTTTAAACAAGTTATAGGTTTTAAATTGTTATGTTTATTTACTAATAAAATCTGTAAACCACCCTTATCATATCACCAAAAATATTTTTTATTGACAAGACAAAACACTCACTGAAAAAAATTATAACAAATTTGTGAAACAAGGTCAAAAAGCACATAAATTCAAGGATAAACATGGAAAGTTTCTGTCAACTAACCTATCAACTAACGTGAATATTGATACATCGGATTATTGTCATCGAATTGTTTACTTAAAAACACTTGGATAAACATGTTTACTAATTATTGCGGATATTTATTATCATTGGATCTTGTAACCGAAAAACGTATTGGACTGGCATAATTTTTTTTTGTCACATATACCGTATTCGATAAACTTTTTGGGCGCAGCATAACCTTTTGGCGGCGTTGCCACATTTCAGTCACATAGCATATTTTTTCTTAATTATTTATTATTTACTTCTATCACAAGCTCTGAACGTCAGATTTTAATTAGCCAAAATGTTTAGAATTGCTTTTTCTTTCGTTGATACAACTTTCATTGAAATCTAAACAACAGTTTTTGTGAAGTAAAATAAAATCTGCGAATTCGAATACGGATCAATGTTAAAAGCAATTGTTTTATATTATTTATAACTCTTTTTCAGTTCTCTGTAGATTTTTGCAAATTTACCTGGTTGATATTCTTATTATAAAGTACCAGTATGTTAAGTTTCATAATTTTCTGAACATTTAATTCTTACACCGGTAGTACTACCTTAACAACTTTAAAAAAATCTTATGGGAGATTGGTAATGGGGGCGGGAGGTTAAATCAACCCATATAACATTTTTTGCCAGCAAGGCATTGGCATAAAGGTATCAAAAAGACATCAAAACGAGCAATTGGCCGTTATTAGGCCACGTGTTGCAGAAAATGTGATGGCATTTATCATTAATAAGTTATGAAAAAATGCGTTTAGGATGATGACATCCATTATTAATAAGTTATGCTGAAAAAATGCATTTAGGATGATGGCATCCATCATTTAAAAGGTTTTGGCAAAAATATGCCTTTTGAATGATGGCATTACATTATTTTTTCCTAATGACAATAAAATGCATTTTTTACCGTCCAGGGAACTAAAATGTGCATAAATAATGCACATGCATAATGTGTGTTTATGTACAGGGTGTCCCATATAAAATTAAATACTATAATTTTGGAAAAACCATTCGATATTTAAGTTTGATGATAAATATCTTGATAACGAATCGTTCCCAAAGAAAAAAATTGTTTTAGATTTGTGATCAGCGCCCCAAAAAACCCCGTACACCAGAATTCGTTGAAATCGGACTAAGGGTATAACGTAAAAATCAAATCCGATTAGACGGATCGCATTGACCTAATACCGTGCCCTTCGTCCTAAAATTTATCGGATGCAGATAATCCGATTTCTAAAATCTTTTAAAATTGACAAAGAAAAGTATATACAATGACAGAGATTAAATACATAAATTTCTAACCTTCGTTTTGTGGTATTTATTTAATTAATTTAATTTAATTTTAAATAATAAGACAAAATAATAATGCGTATCTCTAAAAAAAAACTATCACAGTATTTTAACCAATAATTTAAACTTATTTTATTTCCCATTAGAGATATTTTGCACCTCTTATTTTGCAATTCCGTTGTGGTTAACGTTATTCTGAGTCTGCGCAGTAACATAATCCGTTATCGTTATCGTTATCGTTATTGTTAAACTGCGTGGTTGCCGGATTGTAGAATTTTAAATATTAATTATTTAAGAATGTTTGGTATTATAAATCCATATTAATTAAAATATCATTGATACATAGGCTTTAATTAGCGAAAAATCCATAGCATTAAGAAAAATAAAATAGTGTAAAGAAATGAACACGGACTTGCATTTTTAAGGATGTTTTAAATCAGTAATTAATTTACATGTTACAATCTGGCACACTTGCTTTTTATTCTACTACCAAACCTAACCTTACTTTTTGTGTTTTGCTTATACTGTATTGTTTACATCTACTTAAAAAAACAAAATCAAGAGAACTATTTGCATATATTTAAATATCAATATATAAATAATGGAGAATAAAAGTAAGTAGGTACTGATTTTTCTTAAACTTTAAAATCGGTGAACCACAGGTAAAAATAGGGTTATGTGTCGAAAGCGCAGACGCAAGATATATTTCTTAAAAGAGGCTGCAAAATCTCTGTCTAAAACTGCTGCTGTAATCGTTATGTTTAATAACGATAACCATAAGGAGGCCAAAAAACGTCTGTTATTTTAAGAGGTGCAAAATGTCTCTTATTATTTCGTTTCTATACTTATCAGCCTGTAATTTTTCAAACGTTTTTAAAACCGTGAATATTGTACAAGTATAACCTTCGATCCCGACTGAACTCAATATCGCTTGAAAAACAGGATTGACTTATGGCGTTTAATTCAATCCCTTACTCCATCTGAAACGTGTATAGCACAATTTTTTGTCGAATTAAGTTTTATCCGATCGGTTGAATCGGATTCAGTATAACGACGTATCCTTAGTCTTGGAGTTGACGCAACTTTCTAGATAATTACCGTAAATTTAAATACACATATGTATAGAATAAACTAGAGCGAAGTGATTAAATAAAAAATATTGATCTAACCTCTGATGAAACCTCTTAAATCATTGCGCTTTATTAAAAATAAAAATGCTTTATAAATATTTTCCAGAGTAACCAAATATTTTATTAGATTTTTTGAAGAGCTTCTTTTTTTGGCCTATAATGCGATGTGAGTTTTTACCTTTTTTTATTAAACCAACGTTGAAAATAGCCTATAGTATATTTCCTAACTAGTGCTGAAAGTGCCACTTTTCCGCACGCGACTACAGTTGACCGAACGACGCCTATAGCGGAGTTTGGTCAAGTAGTCAAGTACGGAAAAGGCACTTTCAGCACGTGTTAAGAACGCTATTTTTACAAGGAGTAAGTAAGGAAAACATAAAACCCAAAATTTTATTTATTTATTTTTTTATTTTAACACAAAAATTACCTGATATCCTACCATACCAATGCAAAATTTCCTTTTAAATTATATTATTGGAAAAATTAATTAATTCACAAATTCTTAAGTACTTAGAAAAACACAAAATTTTGCATGACAGGCAGTATGGATTTCGCCACAAAAGATCTACAGCAGATCTTCTTTCCTTCGTATCACACTGTTGGAATAAGTCTCTTGAGTTTTTAGGTGAGTCCCAGATCGTTGCTCTTAATATATCCAAAGCTTTTGACCAGGTCTGGCATGCCGCACTTCTTAATAAACTTCCTTCCTATGGTCTTTCAACTAAACTCTGTAATTGGCTTTCTAGTTATCTATCTGATCGACGTATATCAGGTATTGGGGACAGCCATTCTTCAAGCTTTCACCAAGTAAATGCTGGAGTGCCTCAGGGCTCAGTTTTGGCACCAACGCTGTTTCTTCTTCACATCAACGACCGTCTCTCGTCCACAACTAATTCCATTCATAGTTTCGCCGACGATAGTACCCTTCACTCCAGTTTTCAGGTTCCTAAACCCATCACTAAACCTGACTTGGAAAACAAACGCAGAGCGATGCAGATATCTCTTTCGCAGAATCTTAATTTAATATTGGATTGGGGCGCCAAAAATCTCGTCCATTTTAATGCATCCAAAACACAATCATGTTCCTTGTCGCGAAAAGAGTCATCAAATACTCATCCTCTACTTATGAGCGGCCAAGTTTTACAGAGCAAAGACACCTTCAATCTTGTGGGCGTCACATTTGAAAGAAACCTTAACTGGCATAAACACATTGTATCCACGGCAGCTTCAAAAGGCTTGGATTTAACTTTCGAGCCCAAAAGTATTTTTCCGCTTCTAATTTATACACTTTATATGTGTCCCAAATCCGACCTCCCTTGCAATATTGTTCTCATATCTGGGGCATGGCGTCCCCCACAACCCTAAGCATTCTTGATTCTATTCAAAGAAGAGCTATTTGTCTCATTAATGATCCTTCACTTACAGAAAGGCTTCCCTCTCTTGCCCATCGTCGGGCTGTGGGGATTTATCGCTTTTTATAGGTACTTCCATGGCTTCTGCTCTGAAGAATTGTCTAGTATAGTTCCTCCACTCACCGTTTATAACAGAGAAACTCGTAGTTCCGCGCGTATGCATCCCTATACGGTCCAACTGAAAAAAAGATGAAGTACATGAAAATCCTTCATTGCGACTCACTAATATTTGGTTTAACATTTTTGTACTTTTCCGCACTAGTGCGGAAAAGTGACACTTTTCAAACTAAATTGCCTGCGGAAAAGTGCTGCTTTCCAAACGCAAGGAGAACAGTTTTAATAAAACTTCAAACTATGTACATATAGAGGGTGATTCTTAACGTCAAAATGGCACTGATGATGGTTAAAACCAAAAGCGCTTTGCCATACAGCTTAAAATAAACTTAGTTTTCCTACGACCACATGTGAAAATAGTAAATAGCACACTGTTTTCATGCATAGAAAAAGTCTTATATCACACTAGTGTTGCAAAGTATAATATAAAGCTGTCATCGCTGTCATTGTTATTTAAAATAAATTTGGAGTTATCAGGCTCTTAATGGGATTTACATTGAAAAAGCCATGCAATATTTTTTTAATGAGGACCTTTTTAATTCTTAAATAATAAAAAGTGACTAGGTAGGTGATTTTTGATATAAAAATATTGTTAAACAGTATAATATATCGCAGTAACGAAAAGTATATATCACCCTAGTGATGCAAAGTTTTCAATTGTTTTCTTATTTTTTCCGTGAAGACAAACAACTTTTATTGTTTTTTTTGGTAAATAACTTGTGGTCGTAGGAAAAATAGTGTACATTACTTGTGTGTAAAACACTTTCTTACACGCGTCGGTTAGTTCTGGTATTCCCACTCGTGTGAAATAAGTCATTTTCCACCCTTGTAATGTAATATACTATTTCACATACATATACAGTGTGTTCCAGGATAGGTGATACAAGAGGACAAACGGACCAAAAATTTTTCAATTTTAAAACGAAATTTTGGGAAAACTGGTCGCATGGTCCAAAACTAATAAATATAAAATTTTACTTCAATTGGTATTTCGCAGGACGAGATATAACTAAAAATATGAAAAATGTCCAGAAGCTAACTACTTATATTATAATTTTATGTCAAAATTTGAAGTTAATGCACGGACAGGGCCGTATCTACCCTATAAGGCTCCCTAGGCTACAAGTCCCAGAGGGCCTATCTGGCAAGAGCAAAAAAACCCCTTACCTCCGTTGCGCCTATTGTCAGGCGCCTTACTTCACCACCCGAAATGAAATTTGATGACCAAAAAACAAAAAGTCATTCCCTCCTTTTCGCGCCTATTTCATTTATTTCGAAGCACCTTATTCACAGACGTATTTCTTCTAATACCCACCCGACCTAAACTTTTTAAAAACTCCTCTGTCTAGCGCCTATTACTCCCCTGTCTGGCACCTATTTTTTCATGACGCCCTAGGCTGTAGCCTAGTCAGCCTAATGGATAACACGGCACTGTGCACGGGTGTCAAAAAAAATAATTGTCAGTTTTTTATATTACGCCTTACAACTGTAATAATGGGTAGGAGGGAGCAAAATTTAAAAGAAAATTAAATAATTTTAAATATATATTTTTTAATTTTCGGCCTTACGCCAAGTATTTAAAAAACTGTTAATGCCTAATGTAAAAAATTAACAAAATTATTTTTTTCCTTAAATTCTTAACTTTAAATTTTGACATAAAATATAATTCTATACAACATTTACTTATACCATTTTGTACTATTTTTCAAAATAAAGATACTTTACTCTTGGTCATTTTTCATACTTTTAGTTATACCTCGCCCTGTATATTACCAATCGGAGTAAAATTTTGTATTTATTAGTTTTGAACCATGCGATCAGTTTTTCCAAAAGGACGTTTAAAAATTCAAAAATTTTTGGTCGATTTGTCCTTATGTAACGCCTATCCTGGGACACACTATATACAAATTTGGTCTTTCTATTATACCTTGTTTAATAATTTAATTTTTAACAAAGAACAAAAACTCCAGCTGATTATTCTGGAACAAAAAATAGTTCATCACCTTTTTTTCGTTATTAGTTATTATTTATGTGCTCAGAATTAATGTTAATTTTAAATTTAAAATAATTTATTAGAGACATTTTGCACCTCTTAAAATAACAGACGTTTTTTGGCCTCCTTATGGTTATCGTTAATGAACATAACGATTACGGCAGCAGTTTAAGACAGAGATTTTGCAGCAGAAATTTATCTTGCGTCTGCGCTTTCGACACATAACCCTATTTTTGCCTGTGGTTCACCGATTTTAAAGTTAACGAAAAATCAGTATTTACTTTTATTCTTCATAAGATATAAATTGATATTTAAATATATGCAAACACTTCTGTTGATTTCGTTTTTAAAGTAGATGCAAACAATACAGTATAAGCAAAACACAAAAAGTAAGGTTAAGTTTGGTAGTAGAATAAAAAGCAAGTCTGCCAGATTGTAACATCTAAATTAATTACTGATTTAGAATATCCGTAAAAGTGCAAGCCCGTTTGAATTTCTTAACACTATTTGATTTTTATTACTGCTATAGATTTTTCGATAATTAGAGCCTAGGTATAAATGATATTTTAATTACTACGGCATAAAAATTTTAACCTTTTAAATAATTGATATTAAAATTTCTACAATCCGGCAATCACGCAGTTTAACAATAACGATAACGATAACGATAAGCTCTTCGGTATTCATCTGTAATTAAAGGAGTCCGGTATGGTTAATAACCATAACGGATCATGTTTGCGTTACTACGCAGTCTCAGAATAACGTTAACCACAACGGAATTGCAAAATAAGGGGTGCAAAATGTCTCTATTATCTCCCTATTTAAAATATTTTACTATCTTTGTTTTTTTCATTATTAACCTTTGTTTTGTTTTTGTCCTTAGCAAGAATTAACCTGTATAATAATTTACTGAAATTCTTTTGGTATCTAAAATTTATTGTAGGGTTTTCATTAATATCTCCCTTGTGTTACTAAAATTAACAAAAAATTAACCAGTACTGGTTAATTCATCAGTGGCGGCTGTAGAATTTGTTCTTAGGGGACGCAATATTGAAAACAAAATTCTCAGACCTTTTAAAACTTCCCTTGTATTCATCTTAAGTCAAAGGTTTCTATTTTCATCTCTCTCGTTTTAACGCAACGCATGAGCAAGAATTATCTAGAGTGCTTTGATGCCTTTTCCAGTCTTTTCTACCACAATTTACGTTATTTTTTTTAACGGAAACAAGTTTCTCCCTCCACTGGGCAAATACCATAATCGAAATTTAGTGTTTTTTATGGATATCAACTTGATTGTGAGAGGCAACGACCAACGACGTAGTGAGAGCAGTAAAGGATTATCAGAATTTCCCTTTATATTTTCTTTGAGTATTTCTTATTTTAATGTGCCAGTGATTTCTTTTAAGATGTGTCCCATGATTTTTATATGTTTGAATGTGTTTTGTGGATTGTTGGCAATAGCAGTTGGACATACAATTAGAGAGTACAATGAGTATAAGGATGGGGACATTTGGTAAGCCATTTTCTTGAGAGTGTTTTTGGAGATGGTGGCACATACGCCAATTATTTTAAAAATTCCTATTTTCGTTTCTGTTTTTTCCGTTAGCAAGTCAAACTTATGATGGGTAACAGTTTAATATACGGTTTTCTGCTATTTTAAGGGTTTTCTTTTTAATTATTGATACTTACATATTTTAGACACTCTTTCTAAATAAAATGAAAGTTGCGTACATCCACAATATTTCGTTTTAAAAAAATATCAGTAAACAAACTTACGGGACCGGGAAGTGAAAAGGGGTGCTGGGCGGGGTAAAATTGGTAAAACGAGTTAATGAAACTGAAAATCACATGTAAAATTGAGCAAAAATTACATTTTTTCACATATTTTTGAAAATAAAAATAAAAAATATGATAAATATGAAAAATGTAAATTATAACCTAAAGTGGGAAAAAAACGACTAAAAACGTCAGTTATACCATGCAAAATATGGAAAGCATTTGGCAACATCGGAAGGGTCTGATTCTTTTTATGAATCTATAAAAAAATTCACACAAACTGGATTTATAAGGTGTATATTAGTCTCTGGTTTAATTAAAGAAAAAAAAACTTTAACTAACCAAAATTAACCTGACCACCCCCTATAATCTCTCTTTTATTATTAAACATTTATACAACGTTGCCAATTGTCCATATTAAAAGTGGACAATTGCCAAAATAAATATTTTTTTTATTCTTAAAAAAAAACAAATAATTCACAACTGAATAGATAACATCTCCGTCAAAATATTTTTAAAAAATATTACTAATATATACTAAATAATTACCTTATGATGTTAAACCGGTTCTACACGGCAAGTCTTGATAATTGTTTACAAACCGGACTCTTCGCTGATTTTATTAAAATCTGGGGTAATTATGCCGTTTAGGGTTTTCTGCGCTATTTTTATGATGTTTAAAAATATTTTGGCTTACATGCTATCTCCTATTTGTTTTTAATTATAATATAATGGCGCTGTTAAAAAATATTTTGTATTTTTTTCTAAAAAACAAAAATTTTAATTTTTTTCTTTAGTTCTTTACTTTTAATCATGGTAATTATTTAGTATCCGGTTTTCTGCTATTTTATCTACGTGCCCGAAGTCACGGGTCAGAGTGGCTTTCCAGTGACGCAAATAGAGCGCTCCCGAGTAGCTCAGGAGCATTTCGTTCTACTTTATGGCGTTCCAGTGACGGAAAGTGTTATGCACCTGAGCTACTCCGTTTTTCTTTCCTCTTGCCCCTCATGCACCAACCCCTCTTTTGGTTTTTGTGCTTCAAACGTGTTTTTATGGTTAAGGATGGATTTTTAAAATTATTTATTTAAAATGGAATTAGATATTAAAAAGAGATTATTATTATATAGCCAAGAAAGGTTAAAAACAACGAAATTTTAAAATTTGTTTAAGTATCTCTCTTTCCTTGTTTAAGGATGCGTTCCAGTGACTAACTTTTAGAGCAGTTCAAGAGCTTCAAGCCCTGGAGCGTGACGCACAAAAATTTTCGTCACTGGAAAGCAACCCAGGTTAGTTCTGGTTACTCAAGTCTTCTTTTGTTTTTAATTTGGCTTTATTAAGGAATTAAAAAAAAATATATGTTTGACATATTTTCGATGATGCCAAATGCTCTTCATATTTTACTTGCAATAAATGACGTTTCTTTAACCTTTTTAGCAAGTTTGAGGTTATAAAACATAAATTTTAATTTTCGTCCAAGTTTCTCCATTTTTTTACCAAAAATATTCAGAAAAAAATTATTTTTGCTTAATTTTGGATGTGATTTTGACGAATATAAACTCATTTTATTTATTTTACTTTTGTGTATATTGTGAATGACCTAAAGGTTTACTGCCGTATTTTTGGAAAAATATATATTATATGGTTTTTATTTAAAATAACTAAGCTTCCCTTCCTTTTTTTAATTTTATGTATTTATTTTGGACAGAGGTGGACAAATTTGACATTTGGCTTTGACCCTTTCAGTCCTTCATCTTTTTTTTTACAAAAAAGGTATACCTTATTTAAATAACTATATTGTATGTTTATCATAAAATCGAATTTAAATACAGCAAACCAGTATATTGCATGTAATAACAAAATACATTTATTTAAGAAAATCATCAAAATATAATTAAATTTTTAAAAACAGTTTTTATCTGTATTATAAAGTTTAAGGGGCTCACAAACACCGTTTATAATAATTTTACCATATTAATGATTTTCTCAAATAAATGGATTTTTTACAACATTAAAATGACTGTATTTAAAATTCCATTTTGTACAAGCTGACCTTTAAAAAAATGTAAGTATACCTTTTTTGTAGAACAAAATAACGAATGAAACGGTCAAAGCAAGATGTCCAATTTGTCACTTCTGTCAAAAATGCATTCAAGAAACAAAAATCAAGCCTGTTCGTAGAGACACAGTGTCGGCGCCAGAGATGGGCGCGGTTGGGCGGAGCCCAACCTAAATTGTTCTCGCCCAACCGTTTGCCCAACCTGCTAATTGAGTTAGAAAAAAACCCTGTGAGAAAACTCTCATGTTCTCATAAAACATTTATTCTCATTAAATGCATCCAAATCACGAAATTCAAACAATTTTTATCAAGACTTGATATAAATATATAAATATAAATAAAAAAAAAACGTTTCGTTTAAAATAAGATAATGGTATGATCTTCCCGGTTTAACCTAAGATAATCATATTGCAAAAAATGCCAATTAATACTTTTGTTATACCGTAAAATTAGTAATAATTATTCCCTGACCTTTTTTAACTCCCCTTGTATTTTAAGTCAGAGGGTTTCTGTTTTCATCTGTCTCATTTCAACGCAACGCATGAGCAGGAAAGTATTGCTGTTTGGTCGCTTTTTTACATCAGTTTACATTTTTTTTGGGGAATAACCAACTCCCTCCACTGGACAAATTCCAGGCAGCCGTGAGGCAGTCAAAAATTTGTTTTATACTGGTTTGTTGCGGATAGCGTTTTTGCGTAAGCGGATTGTTTGAGTACAAAATTATTTGTATTTCTCGATTTCATCATCAAATTTAGGCGATCAACAGAAATTTTACCGGTTTTAACCGCGGTAATAATTGGTCAAAAAAAATAACTTGTACGTAGTGGTAAAACCGTTTTTTTTTTGGTTATAATTGGTTAATCGCCTAAATTTAATGGTGTTGTGCCAGTGATTCTTCCAAGATGCATCCATTTGCAATGATTTGTTGTAATCTGCTTGTCTATGTGGTAGCTTTTGTGGTTGGTCGTGCAATTATTAATAATAGAAGTTGTGGAAAGAAGAAGGATAAGAAAATTGTAGACACTTGGTAAGTCAGCCATTTTCTTATTGAGGCTCTGGTGTTTTTTAGAGCTGTTTTACAGATACGGATTAATCCCACAATTGGTTGCGCAATGTTCATCGATAGCAGGTCGATCAATTTATCAATGTTTTTCCATCGATAGTCGGGCATTAAAAATATCGATGTTTTCTTTCACATCGGCATACTTTTATTGGTAATTATGCCGTATAAAGTTTTCTGGCTGTTTTTACGATTTTTAAAAATATTTTGGCATACATGTTATCTCCTATTTGTTCTTAATCATAATATAATGGCGCTGTTAAAAATATTTTGTAAAGAACAAAAATTTAAATTTTTCGAAAGTTCTTTTTTCATTTTTAATTTGAACATTTGGCAACAACGGCTAATTTGTTCAACTTAACGCATCCGAGTTGCATATGTTGGATTTTTTTAATTAAAATTTAACGTGGCCGTCTCGGGTCAGGTTAGTTCTGGTTAGCAACATCCTTTTTTTTAATTGGCTTAATTAAGGAATTAAAAAAATATATAATCTCTTTGACATATTTTCGATGTTGCCAAATTTTGAGGGTATAAAACTCAAGCGTTAATTTTTTTCTAAAAACGATTTTTACTTAATTCTGTATGTGATCTTGGCAAACATTCACTCATTTTACTTATTTTACCCCGCCCAGCACCCCTATTCACTCCTCAATCCCGCAAGTTTCTTTAGATATAATTAATTAAAACCCAAATATTTTGGATCAGCGCCACTGATAGGTATTGTATTTAGAAAAGGGTCTAAAATCAGTAAAAACAGCAGAAAACCCTATTCGGCACTTTTACCTTTTTATATTATTAGGTATATTGTTTATTTATCGGACACCACGCCGATTTTGATGATTTTTGCATATGGGGGCGCTGATTCGAATTTGAAAAAATATTTAGGTGGCAACAGTTCGTTTTCGAGATATTTATCATTAAACTTGAAAACCAAATTCACCTTATTTCCACTATATTTCCCCTTCTTTTTCAAACAATTCTCGATTTAAAGCTAAATTGGCACACATTATTTGATTTCCACCTTTTAACTCAATTTTTTTACGTATTTTACCCATTTTTTTCCATAAAATTAGAAGCTCCAGTTTTAATTGTAGTAGCGATAGCGGCGCCATGGCTATAATGCGATTGAAATGATTGAAAGTAAAGCATGGTAAAGCTTTGCAACTTTATGGAAAAAACTCAAAAATGTATCATGGTACTTGTTTACAAACAGGACTTTTTATGAAGTGGCACCTTTTACGTAAAGTTAATAATTAAAAAGTTTTCCATTTGGTAAGAACTTCTGAAGACACACTGTAATCTGGAAACAGTTGTTTAGAAAGGTCTCTAAGTTCTTTTAAACAAGATATCACAGTTTTTATAAAATTTAAGAAAATATAACCTTTTTTTCTTTACGTATTTCAGCTAGTTGAACCAGCATTCACACTCGGCTTTGACTCGATCATCGCCACAAGCCTTAACATAGTTCCTGGACTTTCCATTAAAATTGTTAAAGCTTTAGAAGAAAATAGACTTAAGGATGCTAGAGAAACGCAAGAGAAACTTACTGCAGCTTGTAAGGTCATTACAAAGGATGGTAAGTTTGTGTAAAATAAATTAAGTGAAAAAAACTACCCATATAACATTTTTTGCCGGCGTTGTACATTTAATTTACTGGCATTGCCAACACTCTTTAATGGCAAGGCATTGGCAAAACGGTATCAAAAAGACGCGAAAGTGGGCAATTGGCCATTATTAGGCCACGTGTTGCAGATAATGTGATGGCATCCCTCATTAATAATTTATGATGAAAAATGCGTTTAGGATGATGGCATCCATCATTAATAAGTTATGACAAAAAAATGCGTTTAGGATGATGGCATCCATCATTAATAAGTTATTGGCAAAAAATGCGTTTAGGATAATGGCATTTATCATTAAATAAGTATTGCAAGTTTTATAAGTTGAATGTCCCAAAAGTTAAATAACATATTTAGAATTTTGTAATCAAAAAAAATTAGAAAAAAGGCAGGAAAACTTTATCAATAAAAAAATTACATAATGTAAATTTTTATACCGTAACAATAAACAAAAAAAAATAAAAATAAAAAGTATGTAATGAAATTAAAAAAAAGATAGTAAATCAAAAGAAAACACTTTAAAATAGTAAGTATTTAAGGGATACTTACACTCAATTTTTAGATCCAAAACATAGGGAGAAATATTTTAAAGGAGTTAAATGTAACAAAAAAAAATTAAATATATATATATATTTTTTTATTAACACGTCTTTAAAACGTTTAATAAGGCAACTCCCTGATTTCATATAATTTTTTAGAAAACTACAAATTTAAAAGGTTTTAAACAAAATGTTTACAGCTCCTAACAGTCTACTTGAATAACCCGCCTTCTTGACTAGCCATCACCAATTAATTACACAACATAATTAATTAGGTAATGAATACACTTAATTATGTCTACTAAAAACTCTTTTCTTTAAAAAAGAAACTAAAAAGCTAGATAACCACGTAGAAAACATTTGCACAAAGCGGCCAAACAAAAGCAAGGTTGCCTCATCTGTCAAATTGTCAAATCTTGTATTTCGGCTAAGCGGGAAATTTGAATTTATCACCTTCGGTCGAAATCGGTCGAATTTTACCATCATTTTATTTTTATTCTCTCAAAAATACAAAATAAAAATTTTGTTTGACTTAATTTTTATTTGCATGATTTGTATCAATAAAATGTTAGGAAAAGGCGATTTCCTTTAAATTATGTAAAAAAACATAAAATAATGTTGTTTAGCCGCCATTATAACTAAAACAGATCAAAAAAATTGCTCGAATGTTAGTTAAATACCAATGTTAATAATATGGTTTGAAAAGTATAAATATGCGGTGAAGGTTTGCCTTCAAAAATCCAATATTTATTTGCCTGCAACAAAAAGGCATGCTTTATTTAATCAGGATTGGTATGCCGCCATTTTTATATACTTGCCGGCAATTCGCCTGCATGTAAAATTTATTGGCAATTGAGTGTTTATTTAGGGTTAACTTTTTAATGCGTTTTAGATGTTGGCATAATATTGCCACCAATTGCCAATGCTTTACCATCAATGCCAATATGGAAAATGTATATTGCCGGCAAATAGTGTTTGCTGGGAATTAATTAAAATTGAATCCTTAGTAACTTTTTAGTTTGTTGACCCATTTCAATTAACTTTTTGTTGGGTGGAAGCTTCTTCCATCAAGATTATTATTTAATATGGGGATTGCAAAAAGTTTTATAGGATTAGGTGTTAGTTATATACAGGGAATAATTTACCATCACAATTTGCTACCAGTTTATTAAATTTTAAAGCCCCACCTATATTTTACCCATTTCTTTTTTTTTTTTTTAAATTTATATCAATATCTTTATTTTAAAAGAAAACAAATTTTTAAAGAAGACAATGAAATGTGTGGGTAGTTATAGTACAGGAAATGAAGCTTTAAAAAGGTAAAAACCTGGCAATTCCTGCATGGAGTGACTTAAAAATTTTAACAGAAGGAAATAGCCCAAGGATCAAAACCTATGTCGAACCAAAGGGCGCCAAAAACCCCTGGGGTGGATGTCACCCCCTTAGGGGGTGATTTTTTTATTACATTATTATTAACCAAAGAAATCAATCACAAAAGTAATTCTTAACAAAAAATGTTCTATACATTGTTTTCATAACACTAATATTTTTAAGTTATTTGCGATTGCACGTAACAATTTTTCGACGAAAAAATCTACGGTTTAATTGATTTTTCGCGAATAACTCAAAAATTATGCATTTAACTGTAACTGTACAAAGCAAAATTGTAGGTTTTAAAAAGACAAACAAAATTATTCTATTATGATTTTTCTACCACCTAATGCAAACTGAGATACAGAGTGTTAATTGTTAGCTCTTTTCGTCAAATGCAAAATTTAACCATTAACTTTGTATCTATCTATCTTGTATCTTTGTTCATATTGGATAAAAATAACAATAAAACAATTTTGTTTATCTAGTTAAAACCTACAATTTTTCTTTCTACAGTTTTTTATTAAAATGCATAAGTTTCGAGTTATTCGCGAAAACCCCATTTAAAACGTCGCTCTTTTTGTCGAAAAATTATTACTTCCAATCGCGAATAACTTGAAAAGTATTAGTTTTACGAAACAAACGATAAAGAACATTTTTTGCTTAGAATCATCTTTTAGAATCGATTTCTGTTGTTAAAATGTAATACAAAATTTCTACCCTTTATGGGGGATGGCAAACACCCCCAGGATTTTGGCGCCCTTTGGTTTGATATATGTTTTGTACCTTGTGCTATTTCTTATCTTCTGTTAAAATTTCAAGTCGCTTTATGCAGGACCAAAAAATTGCCAGGTGAAATGCTTCATTTCCTGTACTAACACCATTTCTTAAAATCTTTATTTTTATGAAAAAAATATTTACAAACATTAGTTTGTTAAGTTTGTTTATTTTTTTTAAATCGGTAATCAGATTTTTGTTATCTCTTAAGATATACAGGGTTTGTCAAAAAGTGTGAATTAAAAACAAAAAACCCTGTATATTATAGCACCAGTAAGATGATCTTTCAAAGACGTTTAAAAATACTACATTTGATATACTATATATATTGATGATTTATCTTTCTAGTTTCGGAAGTATGACAATTCAAACCTTAAGTTTCCCCAATATGTTTGCATTATAGCGTATATTACGACCATCATAATTAAATTTCATTGTTTTCTCCAAAAATTGTATTTTCTTGGAATAGAGATACAGACATAAATAAAAAAAAAGAAATGGCAAGAAAAGATTGGGCTTTAACATTCAATACACTGGTAAAAAATTGTGACGTCAAATTATTCAGCAGGGTGTTCGAAAATTTGGGTCAAAATGCAACTTAACAACATTCTGTAACACCCTGTATTATACTTTTTAAAATCCCGCTTGAATGCTTCAAATAGTTAGAGGGGTCTCATAGGAAATATAAAAAGTGATGTTAATTTGAACTTAAGAGGAGGGTCAAATGAAAATCGTCTTGCAGGATCTCGCGCGAGGATAATTTTTTCAAAAAATATCAAAGCTTTTTGGGTTTTAAGGTTAATAATCAATAAATAAAACTTTAGGCTCGGACGTCAGCTATTTTTTATTCCTTAATATTGTTAAATAACGGAGTTATTAACAAATGAAATAATAACAATTTTTAAATTTTTTGACACAGAATCCAATAAGATATAGCTCAAGTCCAAGACAATATACAGTGATAATATTTACGAAATTTGGACCCAAAAAACTTTTATTTTGGACAAAAATTAGAATCTAGTGAAATTTTAATCATATGGTAGGATTTTTCGGCCATTTTGAGGACGCACCTAACGTGGTTAGGCAACATGTAAATCATTAGAATGTTCAGTACCTATCTTCCAGGGGGCGGCACGGTAGATCTATACAGATATCTGTAACGTTCCTTGGAAGAGTTAAAAATAATTTAAAATCGACGTGACATATACAGTGTCCCAAACAAAATCTTCCTTCCTTATATTTTATTTGTTTTGATTGTAGTGTACTTTTTTGCGTAACACAAAAAAAAATATATATGATTACAATAGGATATGTACCTTTTGCTTATTTTTCCTTTATGATTTGATGTCTGCGATTATTGCACAAATAAATCTTAAAATGAAAGTTAAACAGAGATGTAGTATTACGATATGACATGAAATTTTAACAATTAGGAAAACTTTGAAAACATTTTTTGATTTAAACTGTGAATACTTAAAACAATTAAGCTTTATTTATAGTTTGACATTTCCGTTTGCCGCTTGACATTTGCACTTCTCAGATGAAACAACGACGTTCCATCTAGTAATTTATACATTTTGTTAACCGTTTTTGCTTTCCGTTTGACATCAACTTCTTAACTTTTTCTGCTTGAAATTTGTTAATACCCAATCACATCTTAGGATGTTATCACGTGGTTTAACAGCTATTTGCATTTTTTTTATAACCCCACTTTTATTCACAATTTGTATTTGTATATATTTTTCTTGTTCATAGTTCTGTACAAAGTATTTTACTTAATTTATTATCTAAATAGTCTTTATGCAACATAAAAACTTTTATTTTCCTTAACCTCAAAATAACTCATATAAATTCACAGCTGATATGCATCGGTATCAGTAGTGCAGCAATGAAATGGACTTCATATAACCCTTTTAAAATCCATTTTAGGGGAGGGTCTTTTCGACGAGTCTATAGAAGCGGCGCATTAACCCAGCCTGTCAATTTTGACATGTTTCGGGTGTCGAACTGGGCAAACGCGTCACTTTTTGTCGGGCAAGTTTACCACACACATGGTTTCACGTGCAATTTTTTAAAATTATGCCAACAATGAAAACCCTTAAATCTTATAAAAATCATAATTTATTATTCATAAAGAATACCAGAAAATGGCCAATTAAATTAATCTAAAATTAATTTAAAATAATACTCCCTGTAGAACTAACCTGCCCCTATAGGTAGGTCGGCGTAGTTGTTTCTGAACTTTGTCGAGAAAAAAGTAATAGCAACTGGTCTTGGTTGTTGGGTGCTTGTGCAACTGAAGTAACCAGAACTTTTTATGGGGGCGGGTAGCTCTACAGGGAGTATTATCTTAACTTTTAATTAATTTTATATTCATTTACTTGGATGTTTTCTGGTATTTTTAGTAAATAATAAAATGTAATTTTAATAAAATTTAAGCGTAGTATTTGATTTTACCCCAACTTTGTTTCGACCACCGAAAAACAATTTTTATAAGCTTTCCGGAGAGGTGCCACATAAGGGGTCTTACGATTTAAGATTTCTAAGTGCCATTGTAAGTTTTAAAAACGCACCCTGTATTATAAAGGCTGACTAGCAGGGGATAAAACTTCCCTTTAAAAAATAATTATATATCTACAACCATATTTTTTCAAAAATTTTGTTTTTACATATTTATTGATTACTTGTTGACAAACAAATGTGATATTTAACCCCTAGGTGGTGTAATTCCGCTTAAGGAATAATGTTTTTAAATCATGTTCTGAATTGTTTTTTTTTGTAAGTTTTGGAGCGTTGGGCAAGTCAGCATACAAAAACTTCTAAGAATTTTTTTCGCCCCAATTAACAAAAGGTATTTTTTTATACTGGGTTAGTAAAAAGTACCGCAACTTTTAAATATCTATCTAAATTTAGCGCAAAACTGGAAAATCTGGCAATAGTGACAGTATCACTGTTTAATTCTATTTGCCCGGAAATCCTTAAATGCCAAAATTTGTACATACAGCTTTAGTGGTTTTAGAGATATTTAAGTGCATCTGAACTTTTACCTAAAATGTGGTGTTGTCATATCTTAGCAGTTGGTAAAAATGGAATTTTGAGAATATGTGGACTTATTAAATTTAGCCTGTGCAATTTATTGCAATAAAAATAATTGGGGTATTCCATTTAAAAAACAAGAGATACGTGTAGCAAAAGACCGGGAAATCTGGCAACGGTGTCGATATTACTATTAAATTCCTCATGCCCGATACCTTCCAGATACCAAATTTGGTAAATGTAGCTTTAGTGGTTTTAAAGATATTTAAGAGTTGCAGTACTTTTTACTAACCCAGTATATTTAAACTTTTAATATACAGGGTGTTCGGAAAGGTGGGGTCAAAAATAAAAGAGATGATAGAATGAGCCAAAATAGTGTTAGTACTTCATATAACAAAAAAGTTCTATCGCGCTTCGTTAGGGAGTTATTGACCTTTAAAGTTGGTGAAAAAAACTATTTCAATTATAACTTTTGAACTGTTGCCACAGTATTAATGATATTTGGGCTAATAAATAACCTCATTTTATGCTTTTTTAATAAGTAAACGGCGGTTCAGTGAGTCGGAATTATACAGGGTGCGACGACTTTTTTTCATTTAATGTATGTATTTTTAACACTGGTGACAAATCCGACATTTTCCTTTGACCGCTTAATTCCTTTATCATTTTTGTACAAAAAAGGTATACCTTATTTAAATCGGTATCTTGGACCGTTTTTTTTTAAATTGCATTTTAGGTTCAGACATACCAGCATTTTTTAAATAATAAAAATTCAATTTTTTAAAATATTGTAAAATTCTTAAAACCAGTTTTTAACTATAATATAAAGTTTAAAGGGGCTCAAAAAACCGTTTTTAATAATTTTACCACATTTTAATAATTTTATCATAAAAATTTAATTTTTTATTACATATACAAAATGCTGATGTGTCTGAATCGAGGTCTGGATTTAAAATGCTATTTTATGAAAATCAATAAAAGTATACCTTTTTTGTACAAAAATAATAAAGGAATTAAACGGTCAAAGCAAAATGTCAAATTTGTCACCAGTGTTAAAAATGCATACATTAAATTTAAAAAAATAATAATAATCTTTATTGTATACACAGACTCACATACAAAAGTGGAAAGTACCGCCAGGCGTATTTTAATAACCGTCAATGAAAACTTACTAACTAAAAATATACAAACAAAACTAGAGATATAAAAACTAGAACAAATTATACATATATACCTACAACAGTAACATGAAAAAAAAAATCGTCGCACCGTGTATAATTCAGACATACAGAACAGCCGTTTACCTATGGACAGAAGCATTATAAGGTTATTTAGTAGCCCAAATATTATTGGTACTGTGGCAACAGTTCAAAAGTTATAATTGAAATAAGCCCGATAGAACTTTTCTTTTTATATGAAGTATGTACTAAATTATTTTGGCTCACTTTATCACCCTAAAAAACAAATTAAAACAAGTCTTGTCTTGATGCAGCTTTATTATATTATGAATAAAGAATATTTCTATTGTTTACTTATAAATATTATTGTTATATTGTATCTTGGAGCAGAACTAGCCTAACTACAAAATTAATCATTTTTACTTTTTAAAAAGAATTATAAAAAAGAAATCCAAAAACATTCTAATATAATATCTTTTTTAATACATACTGCAGTTAGGCCATTTCCGGCTTAAAGCGACAATAACATATGCATGGAAAGTTAATGTATACAGGGTGTTACAAACTCGATGCATTAGCATTGCTATCTCGGTAATTAGAGATGAGAGTTGGTTAAATTAAGGCAAAATTAGCATCCTAATCCTAAATAATTGGGCGAAGAGAAATTTAAAAATTCCGGTTACTTCCAGAGATATCTGAAAAAAACGAAAAATTCAATTATCCATTTTATATAGGAAGGCCTTTTTAGTAATTATTTTGATAAATCAATTGCACTCTCTTAAGGCACTTTTATGCTCTTCAAGAAAATGTTTTTATTTTTCGGTACGACGTTTCGTTTTTAGCTACCATCATCCTAGTCCGTATTTAAAAAATGAAGTTGACGATGGTAGCTAAAAAAGAAACGTCGTATCGGAAAAATAAAAACGTTTTCTTGATAGCATAAAAAGTGCCTTAAGAAAGTGCAATTGGTTTTTCAAAATAATTACTAACAGGACCTTAAAAATAAAATAAATAACTTAATTTTTTTTCCGGATATCTCCGGAAGTAACCGCCTTCGTCCAGTTATACAGCAATAGGATGCGCAACTTTGCTTAATTTAACCAACTCTCTATCTCTTATAATTACCGAGATAGCAATGCTAATGCATTGAATTTATAACACCCTGTATACATCATGCCCGCCGATATACATCCAATTGAGTTTCTATGTGGTGAGCTGTAACAGGTTAACATTAGACAAAAAATCACCCACTTTATATTGAGGAAAATACCTAGTAAGAAACTTTAGTTACTGACTTTATAAACCAATGGATTACATTTTTTGTTCAGATGTTTTTCTCAACTTAAAGTGAGTAAAGTATACTGTCCCAATTTATACATTTTTATGTATATGTCCTTTTATAGGTAAATCAGTAACTTAAATGTCATTAAAAAAAAAAAAATTAGTTCTGCTCTTACAGGGTGATTTCTAAACTATAAGCATAAACTTGGTAAATTGAAGACCTTAACATCAAAAGAGTCTAATTGCCAAAAATACCATAAAATGAGATTTTTGCTTTAAAAAGTTCTATATGCAATGCCGAACGATATTAAGGGGGTTCCATATGCCATAGATAAAAACCCACTTCTAAAAGGTAGGAATATTCATAGCGTATTTGATGTGCTAATATTGAATTCATTAAATTTTTTTACGTATAACTTTTAAATACCTAAATGGCACATAGACCCTTTTGAATTTAAGGTCTTCTAATAACTCCTAAAGACAAACAATGACTAACGATAAAAAAAGTTAGTAAAATATATTTCCTAAGGAAGATATTTAATTATTTTAAATAAAAAGAACAATAGTTCTGAGCACAAATAGTAACCATTAATAAAAAAAATAATTGTGGAGTATGTTTTGTCTTAACTCTGGTGCAAACAGCACTAAATCTGTTCCGAACATCTACAAATAGTAATAAACCAGTATTTTTTCCAATAATTTCTGCCATTCCAGAATGCACATTGTAGTTGGTACCATAAGACCTTTAGACCATGAACAATCAAGGAATACTGCTATACATGGTACATTGTCAGAACAAACCTGATCCATTTTCATTGCCTTTTCTTTTTCTCTAACACCTGCTTTTTCCATAGATCTTTATGGTGAGGCTACCCATTTCTAAAACATATATTTACAGTGTATTTAGTGATGATACCTACATATTAAATGATTGAGTAAGCAATTTTGGGTTTGGCAGTGGAACTTTTTTTATTATGCTACAAAACTCATTTTTGAAATCAATAGTAGTGTGTTAGTTATTGACATGGCTCTGATAAAAAAACAACAAGTACGATTTTTAACTGGTATACCTAAATGTTGGTTAAAATAATTAAAATTAGGTTTTTATCTAGCCAAACTAAATTAAAAATTTCAGAAGCAAAAATAAATATTAAATAACAAAATTTGAATTATTAGTCCCATAGATCATAAATACCTATTTTTTGGGCAGAAAAGAATAGAATTTGAAATAGCTTTTAACGATTATACTATCATTCTAATACAAGGCTTCATATTTAAAACAAATAGGGTCATACAGACACTTTCACTGAACATGATGTTAAGAATTTGATCTAAAATTTGTAGCTTTAAGATCTTTTACATTTTAAAGGCTCCTCAGTTAATTTAGAAGCTTATTTTAAAGGATAATTCTACTACTACCGTGCAAAGGCAAAAGAGTCTAATCGCAAAATCGGTCATTTCATGTTTTTACATTGTTTTAACGTGCAACAAGAGTTTAACATTTTGATATTTAAACAGTGTGGAAGGTTTAAAGTTAATACATTGTCAAAACAGTGTAATATCAAAATGGACAGAACGAATGTCGATTTTCTCCCAACTGTTTTTTTAAGATTAGATTGTTTTGCCTTTGTACAGTAGAATTGAAGGGTATGCCGGAACAATGTTCTAACCGACAGACTGGTCTTAAGTTGGATTTCCATAAAAAATAGTTGTTTATAACCATACACATAAGCCCCCACCGTTTCACGCAAATCTCTCACAGTTTTGTCCTTGAGGGGATGTCACCCCATAATATCTCTTAAAAGTGGGTCAATGTCCTAGTCAAGTCGAAAGCAGCGCTGGTAGCACACAGACGGCGATTAGCCCTCACAAAATTAATACCCTTAAATCATGTTAATTTTAACTGATGTTATTTGTTTGGGTATATGCCAAATATTTTTATGGAAAACTAAAAATCAACCAGCTCATCACCTTTTTTCTATTATCAATAATAAATACACTATGACACTATTAGACAACAAACAATTTGACATGTAATGTCTAACATTTTCACAATAGTTTTAAAAATTTTCAACCTAAAGAATTGTTAATTTTAATTTTTTTATTTTTATTTAATTTTGTCTTGACAACGATGACAGACTTGCCACCAAAACGTCGATTTTTTAATTTTTACTTATTCTCTTCTTCTTCTTAAATTCTAGTTTTTTTTTCTGGGTTTTCTTGAAGGTTTTTCTTTATTTTGCTAGTAAACAACCAGAGTGTTGTAGTTTTTTTTATTAAAAAAATATATAAATAGCGATTTTTTCGTTTTTTTCAAAACTAAACTTTTGGTGGTTAGAAAGTTATTCCTTAGTTGACCTTTCAATTGAAGGGCTTATTGTAAAAACACGATAGGCTACACAGCCACAGAAATCTGGTTCAGACTCTAATTTATATAATTGTTAATATGATTAGTGACAATAAAAAGTTTTTAGTACTTATTATCCTTAGAGTTTATTAACTCATAAAAAAGTATTTAAGTGTATTTTAAATAAAAGTTGATTTAACACATTTGAAATTAAACTTAAAAATCTAATTACTTCATAATTTGTGAATGTGGCTTTTCCTGTTTTTACAATAAGCCCTTCAATTGTATGAATTATTATTACCCAAGAAAATAATACCAGTTTGGCAACTCCTGAATATACCAAATTCTGCTTTAAAAAACTTTTTAATGATTTAACCAACCTTGTACCACTTGGTTTCAATATACCTACTTATAAAACATGCTAATAGTAAATACCAGGGCCGTATTAACTGTTTGAGGCGCCCTAGGCTAGAATTTCCGGAGCGCCTATTTTCCACCAAAAAATTTTTGAAGAGCAAAAAAAAAAAAGTTCTGTCCCTCCTTTTCGCGCCTATTTCATTCCAAAGCACCTTAATTACAGAGAAATTGGTCACCAAAAATCCTCACCCGACCTGAACTTTGTTAAAAACTCCCCTGTCTAGCGCCTATTACTCCCCTGTCTGGCGCCTATTTTTTCATGGCACCCAAGGCTGTAGCCTAGTCAGCCTAATGGTTAATACGGCACTGATAAATACTCTATTATTAACTACTTTTCTCTTCTCTTTCTTTACACGATAGAGTGTCATTATCACATTTCCTTAGTTGCCCTGTGAAAAAAACGTTTTTATAAATAATTTATTTACCTTTTTTACTTTATTAAATTTGCCTGAGATGCTATGCTTTTTCTTTGAAGTTCTGATTTTTTTTCAACTGACTGGGAAAATTATATAGTCATGGAATAGATCCCTTTTTAGGTACTTTATTTCCATGCACATCTATTTCATAATCACTAAGAAGTGTTTCTCGCAAATGAATCCATATTTTGGGATCATAAAATCAAAAACCTCTTTTTAACCATGTAGGCATGCTTTTCTTAAGCTGAGATCTTTAATGGGTAATCTAAAATATGTAGGTTTTTTAATGATTATCATTCTCTTGATTAAAAATAAAAAGATCTAATCACCATTACTTAGTTAAACATAAAATGTTAATATACTCTAAACAATGTGCGTTTTGGTGGTGCCTACCTGTGGAATTTTGTAGTTACGCCGTTTTGCCAGCTTGCAGTAAAATTTCTAGCTACACATGAGTGAAGCAGATTTACCAACCAATAATAAAATTCAAAAATTTTAATCACAAAACACTTTCAAACACCTTTCAAATTCAACTGCTTTTCTTTTCCTTTTGTTTTGCAGCAATAAGCCCTAACCTAGCTTTATGCTTTATCCTTCTCTACCCGTCTTTCTCGTACTCTCGTCAGTTGTTGTTGATGTTGGGGAGGAACTTTCGCACCGAGTGTAATTGCATCCTTTATTATGTTTATGCGATAAAAAGAACACCGATATGTATTACTAGTTTAAAAGTGTGAAACCGTACGACGCGAAAGTTGTTTATAAAATTCAGACACTCACAGTTAAAAGAATATATATCAGTTGCCGCACTCTCCGTCGGGCGTTTGAAGTTTCGAGATCACAACCATGCCGCGGCCACCTGCACCCGAGCACAAAAACGACTCTTTACGGGGACTACCATGCGTAGGTTCGTTTCGCTCGGCGAATATTACGTGTACGAGGGGTGTCCGGTTTCGCAAATGCGCAATATAGTGAACGTTCCTATAATGTAAAAATATTTATTTTGTAAGTTGAGCACAAATGCGAAATATAAAGAGGGTTATTGTATTGCGAAAAAATATTTATTTTGTAAAGTTAGCAATAAATCTGTGCTCCGATAATAAGTCACCGGCGCGGCGCGGTTTTAGGATCCCTGCTGAGAACAGGAAATATGAGTGCAACGTTGACCGTCAATTAGAAACCCACTGCAGGTTGCACAAAAGCTAATAAAATCTTAGAATAGTAAACAAAATATAAAATTTCGTAGCCCTTTCAAATATGTACATACAGGGTGATTTATAACGATGGAACCTACTTTAAACATTTATGGAGAACGAGACATAGGATGGATCTGAAAATTTGGTCAGTTACATAAGCGGTGATGCTCTATCGATCTAAAAATATATTCAGCCCTGCGACGTTGCCGCTTCTTCAAAAAAGTAGTAGCAACTTTGATATTTTAAATGGAACACCTTGTATATTATGAAACTTTTAGAATGCTCGAGAGATGGTAGATTCATTTTATGTTTCATGTCCTATACCTATCTTCAACTCGACAGTTGAAAATCGGCGATTTTAACAATTTGGGAGGGTTCAAGACCTAAACCAAAAAGTTAAAGCTAAACGGTGCGCACATTCCTAACCTAACTTTTCAAGAACTATGAGTTGATATTTATTGATAGTACCAACGGTGATACCGAAATTGGTACTCATTTTACCAACTCTATGACTTGTAGCCTATCAAATTGTCAACATCACCGATTTTTAACTGTCCATATTTCGTAAACCGTTGAACACAGATATAGGACATGAAACATAAAATGAATCTAGAATTTCTCGAGTAATCTATTAGCGGCATAATATACAGGGTAATCCATTAAAATATCAAAATTGCTAATACTTTTTGACAAGCGGGAACGTCGCATAGCTTAAAATATTTTAGATCGATAGACCATCACCGCTTATGTAAATGACTAAATTTTCAGAACGATCTTATGTCTCGTTCTCCGTAAACGTCTAAGTCGGCCATCAATCACCCTGTCTAGTCTCGAATTCAACCGTTCATGAAATATTGGCAATTAAAAATCGGCGACTCCGACATTTTGAAAGACAGTAAAATTTCAACTGTCTAGAACGGAGGTCGAGTATATCTTCTTTTAAATGCCTCTCGGTACTGATTACAACAATCTAGTTTGAAAATTATGTTCTGATTCCTGTTGGTATGACAGCTTGTCAAAATTTCGTTTTTTTTATATTAAATTATCCAGATGCATATTTAATATGAAATATTATTTCTTCAATCGGAAGATTAATTTCTTTAATTAGAATTTTTATTTTATTTTTATTATTTGAGAAGCTTTTTCTGTAAAACGATTTAATTTATCTAGACTAAATTTATTAACATAGATAGCTGCTTTAAATGTGCATGTGACAAAAAAAAAAACAAAGTGTTGACAAACTGAAATATCAGAGTTGCTGTTGTAATAAGGACCGAGAAAGCTTTAAAATAAGTCGACCGCCCTTTCCACTTAACATTTTTCCGATGAATCTTCCTACCACTCAGGGGATAAGGTTACAAAGTTAAAAATGGGTGCAAGATGTTTGCCTGCGGTGGATAGCGAAAATTTTCGCTATCCACCGTGTACAACACGATCCCACCGACGGCTGTAAAGTAATCAGGCCACCCGATACAGTCGGCGACCGATGGCATACTGGTGCCAGTATGCCCGGGACGACCAGTGTTGCCAGTATTTTGAACTACGGCGTCGCAAAATAATTCATAAAAAGTCGCCCAAATCGCCCAAAATTTTGGGATGCCATCTAGTACCGAATAGTAGTATCACCGAGCAAGATATAAATGGTTTCCTTAGACATGGTGCATAATTTATAAACGTTTTAAGTATGGAGGGTAGAAGGAAGGAGACGAGGCGTTAAAAACCGCTATGCATTCCAAGATTCTATTGGTTAGAACTGGTCAAGTGGATGTTGCATCCTTATTGGTCCGAACATGACGGCTGACAGCGCGGGCTTTTTTAAATAATTTAAGCTGATAAATTTTAAATAAAAATAACGTGCAAATAACTTGTATAGTTTAACTTAGAGTTTAAATGGCATAAAAAATATTTTATTTAAGTACCAATAGTCCGTTTTTTAAGTTTTTTGTAATATTAGGTTTAAGGCACTCCAAAAATCACAAAGTTATTTGAAAATAGATATAATTTAGTAAACTAAGTGGGGAGTATATTATTTTATTTGCGACAGTACCTATTATAAAATGACAATATTTGTACAATTAATGTTATGTTAATTTATTTTACTTACAATTTAAATTTTAAAGATTGGACAAAACTGTGATTTACCTTCCATACTTCGAAATTCCCTTACTTCTTGTTCAACTTTTATAGAATGTTTCTTTTTTAAATGATAAATAAGATCATCACCATTTCTAAAAGAACAGTCACTACAGTCCAAACAAACAAAACTATATTTGTTTCCAGAATAAGAATAGTCCTGTTTTTGTACTTTGTGTTTAACCCGACAGTGTTTGTTCAGATTGAACTGAGTGCTGAACACTTTATCACAAATAAAACAGATCGTAGGCATATTGACCAAACGTTTACGATTAAAGACAATTTGCACCTAATATGAAACAAATATGAAACAATACAAGCAAACAAAATTGAATGGCAAAACACACTTCAACCACACAGAACTAAAAACACACACAGAAAAGCGCCAAAAGCCTTAACCTCAATAACGCAATAATCACGTGTAATTTTTGACCAATAAAATCATGGAATTCGTAGCGGTTTTTAACGCCTCGTGGAAGGAGTACCTTCTGAATGTCTTAATAGGAAGGGAGCAAATTAAGGTGGTGCCACAGTAGTAAGTGGAAAGATTTTAACCAAGGATGAAAAGAAAACAATTATTAGAGTTAAATACAAAATGTAAAAAGAAAAGAAATAATATTTTCACTTGCTACTTCCAATGGACAGTTTCAACTTGTCATTCACCTGACGGCCCGTGTTATTGCTTTAAATGCAATTACGAAATTGCCAAGCAACAAACTTTCATACAATTGAAATATTTTGCCGGCAAAAATTTCTCTGCCATGATATTATATATGAATAAATTTTTGTCATCCAAAATTGTTCGAAAATGTCAAACTAAATTATCAGAAAAATTCTTTGTTTTTGGCTTTAATCCAAGTTTTTCAGGAAATAATCTACTTGTATACCACTCGACCTCGAAATTGTTTCATGGACATAATTAATTAAAAAAACCTCGATCACTTTGCAGCCTCGTGTTATTAATAAATTATTGTACATTCAATAATTTTCCAAGCACAATTCTGTACTTCTTTGCGTATTTAGCATATTTTCCCATTGTATTGTCACAAACTCCAATAAAAATTAGCAAGAAACAAACGTGCAAAAAACGGTATTTCCAGAAATACTTAGCTTACATAAATACCAATCGCTTGCTCATAAAATATAAAATTACTAATACCTTTTTCTATTTCTATTCAAAATACAAGTGAGCACCAAGTATAATTATCTCTTATTAACCTTATAGACTAAAACAGGACGTCGATATATTTAGTCCACGCCAGTTGTACCAATGCAAAAGATTGGTGGAGCCATCTATCGACATACCATAACACTCATGGCAAGGGATTGCATCATTAAGGTGTGAATCTATGTTCGTTGATCGTGACTATAAATGTTATTATAATCTCCCGATTTAGCCCAAATTGCGACCACTCGAAATAAAAAATAGCCCAAAAATTGGCACGTCGCAAAAAGAAAAATATGGTCGTGAAAGACCTAATACAAGTAGCCCAATTTGCGAGTTTGCGACTATACTGGCATCACTGGGGACGACGGGGCGCAGGGTGTGATGTTTTGAACTTTTATTGCTGTGCGGCAACTGATATATATTCTTTTAACTGTGATTCAGATATACCTAAATAAAAATATTTTGATAGATGGCTTTTCTAAAATACTTCTTTCTGACTTTGCCGACAACAAAAAATTGTTGGAATTTTGTTTCAAGCAACCTATGCAGTGTTGCCATTTTGATTAAGTAATTCATATTCGTGTTTTAAATTGAGTGGTTTACATTTTGTGCCAAAATGTGTTTATTTATAATATTTATAAGGGTAATTTTCTAGAAACCGGCGGCAACTCCGATTTTGACGAAATTTGGTATACGGGGGTTTTTGGGGCGCTGATTACGAATCTGAAAGAATTATTTGGCGGAGACGTTTCAGTTGTCAAATTGAATTTGAACTCTGCTTATTTTTACTATATTCCCCCTTCTTTTTGCACACAATTCTTGATTTAAAGCTAAAGTGTCACACAATATTTGATTTTTACCTTTTAAAACCCCGTTTTTCTACGTTTTTACATTATTTTTGCATTAAATTGCGTGGCTTTTCTTTGATAATGCGGCCACCATACATACACATAGGACTTCATGGCACACTGGGATTAAAATGATTCAAAGTATAGGTATGCAATTTAATGCAATAATAATGTAAAATACGTAAAAAACGGGGTTTTAAAAGGTGAAAATCAAATATTGTGTGCCACTTTAGCTTTAAATCAAGAATTATCAAGAATTTTGTGCAAAAGAAGGGGGAATATGGTAAAAATAAGGTTAGTTCAAATACCAACTTTGATGATGGATATCTCGAGAACGAAACGTTTCCGCCAAATAATTCTTTCAGATTCGTGATCAGCGCCCCAAAAAAGTTGCCACCGGTTTCTAGAAAATTACCTTTATAAGTTGGGTACGATAAATTCGATTTTAAAAAGTCACATTCTCTGTCGAAAAAAACAATACAATTCCATAGATTAAAGCCGGCTGTCCACGAGAGCGGTTTTGCGCTCGCGGATGATAAATTCAGCGTTGTGGTTGGTAAGTGCAAATTTAAAATGCTTTTCCCGCCAATCACAACGCTAAATTATTATCCGCGAGTGGAAATCCGCTCTCATGGACAGCCGGCTGTCCATGAGACGGTTTTTCGCTCGCGGATGATAATTCAGCGTTGTAATTGGATAGTGTAAATGCTTTTCCCGCAAATCACAACGCTGAATTATCATCCGCGAGCGAAAAACCGCTCTCATGGACAGCCTGCTTAAAGTAGCCACATTTTAAAGCCTGATTTATAGTTTCAGTAACGTAAGACTTAAGACTTAAGCTTTAAGACGTAAGAAGTACGCAGTAATGACAAGTCAATTTATAGTTCCTTAATTTAAAGTATCTCCTTACGGTTTTTTAGGTTATGAATATTGTTGTTGTCATTTTAAAAAATGTATTTTATAAAATATAATTTAGGTAGATTGGCTCCTTGCTGTTTACAAAAGACATTAACGACAACAAAAATAAAATTTAATGTAAAATGGCCCATAAATAACCAAAAATGTAAACATGACGCTGCCGATTATCGGCGAAAACGACCGATGTCAACCAGTCTAACAGTCGGGACAGAGTCTTTAATGTTTATTTTTTTTATGTTTATTAGATTTAAAAAAGTAGAGGTGAACAACTGCCCCCTCCCGCTTGCATCTATCCGGCTGCACCCATGTGTACATGTTGTACAATAAAATAAGAAGTTTATTTTAATCGGTTTCCTGCATTCAAATCGGACAATTACAGTTAATATAGGCTGAATCGTCCAAAATATCACTGCAAAATATTTAAACTGCGATTTTAAGAGCATCCGCCTTGGGCTTATATATACATACCTACATGGTAAAATTATTAGCTTGCCAACTTAAAAAGTATCCAAGTGGCCATTCTTTTTAAGAAATTTGTCAATTTTACCGGGTTTTCCGATTTTTCTTAGCGAAAAATGTACCTAGCCCTCAGTCCCGGCTTTAAATTTTAAAACAAAAATTAAGCTTTTAAAACATCGGAAGTGGATTTATTTTTGCCCGACCTACAACTATTTTTCGAAAATTCCAAAAATATGTTTAGCGCGTGGGTCAGGGTAAAGGACCCTTGATTTTTGCAGCCCAGTATAACCATAAAATTTTACTAGATATTATTTATTTAGCAACTGTGTTAAAATTGGCCGATTATTTTTATATAAACTACACACCCGAGCATGGATTTCACAGTTTGAGGCTGTAAGTCTTCCTTAAACCCTCAATATATTTTACGTTTAGTAAAAACAAAGTTTTTTTTGAATTAATACATCGCTAAATTGACAAATGTCCCATTGCTGAGAATTTTCAAAAATAAAGAACTTGGACGTTACGCCAAAATAAATCCACTCACGAAGTTTTAAAAGGACTGGGAACTATAACCACCAATCAGGATTTGTTCAGCAAAAAAAAAAAAAATTTGTTTGTCCTTTTGACACTATGGCTTATAAATTTTAATTAAATTAATGCTTTTATGCTAAAAGAAAAAACACATTCAGTCGTATGAATAAAGTGTAGCAAATGTTTTGGCTTTAACTTCGTCTCTTTTTAAAAGCTTCATTATTCATATGAGCCATTATAATTATTTATTATGTATTTTGCTCCCTGAGTATCAAAATCGTTTATGGGCTCTACAAAATAAAGGATTAAATTCACTCAGTTTCGCGCCATCTATCAGCAAATAGAAAAGGTACTGGTAAAAAAAAGAAATCGTTTTAAGAAATTTCAACGTTTAAATAAATTTCAATTATAGTATTTGTAGCGCCCTCTATTCAAAGTAGATTTTCAAAAATAACTCGAATATGTAACGGTTTTATATGTGCAATTTTTGACAATTTGACCGCGGTCTTAAACACCATCTTTCTCAAAAGCTAAGTCATTTGCGACATTGAATTATTTAAATTTTTCTTTTTAAGATCACCTTAAGGCCTCGGCTACGATAACAGGCGGAAGCGTCGAGCGGAAAGTATCAAATCTTTGTACTGGTAGCCGATACTGGCTACAATATTTTGTGGTAAACAGCGTCTTTAAACCAGTTTATATACACTAGAAATGCTCCGCGAATAATATTTGTTCGTTTCCAGCGGCAACGTCTTTTCTGCTCACATATATTGCATCCGCCTGATTTAAAATTAATTTTTTTATGCTACCAAAAAGATCAAAGGCAACGCTCTCACATTTACTACGTTTATATAGAATAGTTCAAGCTGGCTTGAATACAAAGCGGCTTTGAAGCAATTTCCAAGTCTACGTGTTTATTTTGGTGGCTTGAAAGTCGATTGAAAATCGAGGTCAAGCATATTTCAGGCCATCGTCGTACGCATGCGGCAGTTTTGCATCCAACTCAACAGTAGACATTAAATGAAAAACCAACCTCACTTTTTATTTCGTCCCGTTTTGTGTACTGTTGTTGATGTGAGCGTGTTTTAAAGTTTTTTCACCTGTTTTTCCACTCATATTTTGTAAAAAATGGTCAAACTTATATATGAAATTGACACTGATGACGTTCAAGGAAGCATTCATCTGAATTTAGGCAGTTATTAAGCCCGCTTGAATCGTTAATATCGTGTTTCTAATCAGCTTCAGTGAAGTCAACCCTACTTATTCCAGGCTTGACTTGAACGATTCAAGTCACTTTCAAGCGCGTTTATATCGCTTTTTTCAAGCCACTTTTAAAAGCCGCTTTAACTCAAGCTAGCTTCAAATATTCAATATAAACGTAGTGCTTCTTCGGTTTCCACTGGCCGCTGACGCTTGGTATCGTAACCGTAGCCAGCATTGTCCCAAGCAGCAAGCTGACGACATTATGGCGTCATTTTTAAGTCATTTTTGGTCATAGGACGTCATCAGACCAAAATTATGACGTCGTTGAAGTGACGTCTGTTCGACGTAATTTTTCGTCATACTAGCTCATAAAAATCTAATGATTACCGATAGATGGCGGAATGGACAATAAACACCACGCTTATTCAACATCTTCACTTTTATTGCCTAAACCGTACCAATAAGACCAAAATATTCCGCGACTGGTCTGCGGTTGGTGATCTCAATTAGCTTTGAAGGAAATATCTTCGGCTTATGTAAAAATCTGCGTCTCCAGGTGTCTACAGAGATGCGACCTTGCAGTGCAAGGAAATTGCAAGCAGTAAGGAGTTTTTCCTATTTCAATTTTCAAATAAAATGTATCATTTTAGCTTTAAAAAAGTATATGCGTCAGTTTTTCGTCATCTTAAAGACGTTATTATAACGTCATTAACGGGACGTCTTTTGTCTGTGACTTATGGAGGTCAATTTAACGTCATTTTGTCGTCATCTTATGACATCTTTGCTGACCAAATATGACCAAAGTGACCAAAAGAGACGTCAATAAGACGTCAGCTTGCTGCTTGGGGTATTCTTAAACAGTTGGCTAAAACTATTGGCTTACTCTTATTTTTTAAATATTTCATCTATGCAACATGTTTTTAAATATTCGTTACATTTTTAGGTGCCTGGGTACCCACAATGAAAGTCGCAATGAACCTATTTACCCCTATTAACGTCGGCTTGGCAAGACCACCTTTGAAAAATCTGACTGAACAACAACAAAAAGAAATGGCGACTAGCCTTAAACAGTATGGTTTTTAAAACGGATTTTTGGTATCTCAGTATATTTTCTTCTAACTTTTTTTTCTTGGTCCAAGTAATAGAAGCTTTCTTTTAAGTTTTCTTTTTGTTTTAGAAGTATGAAAAGTTTATGTTGTTTTATGAAACAGTTTTGAATTAATAAAAATGTAAGTAATTTGTGTAGTTTTCTTTGGAATAAACATTTGCACAAATTGGAGTAGTATAGCGGGATGAGGTCAGGCATATAAAGACCACTATTGTATTTATCCCAATGTTTCGTGGCTGGATTGCCACTTTATTAAGGGCAAATAATCTATGAGGTTCCACTGCCTTTTAGGATTCTATTAAAGAGAAGATATAACTGAAAGTTTTACAGGGTTGGCAAAAACCGGCTCTTTGTGTAGTGGTGGCTGGATTTTTGGCTTTTTATGTTTTTCTAAATTTTTGACCGTCCTTACCTCAAATTTTAATATCAAATCGGCAAATTAGCAAATTGGCGGCAGACACAAAAATATCTTTTGGAATGATCTACTGATTTCATACAAAATTACCTGTCAGAGACAACAATGAGACGAGCAACTAAATGTAAATAAATTATCCGAGAGAGAGATAGCTGCTGGGCCTTCCTTGTCTGTCTTCAAGGAAGGCAAACGCAGATGGCGCGTGAGTCGACTTTATCGTTTGCCCGCCAAATTCAAATTATATAGCTGTGCTATTTTTGCCCCTAATATTAGGTACTTGTTTTTGTTTCCTATTAATATAAAATATTGGGGTTTAGTTCAATAATTACACACACCTAATTAAAAATGTCATTTATTAGGTTTTTATAAAGATTTTTCTTACAGATAACCATGTCAATATTACCTTAAATTATCTGTTGAAAAGCACAAATTTAATATATACACTGTGATCACTAATAAAAGTCAATATTCAAAGTCCAATTAAAGGTAAAAAACCACGAAACACACAATAAATCACAGAAAATCTAAACAAACTGTCCAAACAAATCGGCCATTGAAAAATATCAAACACAAATATCGATTAACATTTCGGCGTGACTGCCTGCGGCAACGTTGTCAAGTTAAAAATATTCGATTCATGGTATATTTTCTTTCTCTTAATTAGATGTGAGCCAAAAAGGACATTAAAGTTTACATGCAGAAATTGTAAACAACTTGGCAACCAGGGCAAAGCGATGATTGCTCCATCTACGATAGCCTGCCATGATGAAAGACAAAGACATATTTATTGGAACTTGCGTTAAACCAGAAAGAGATAAATACAATGGACTAATTGTTAGGACCAGTTACTCGTCTCATTCTTGTCTCTGCTGCTGTTACGAATAAAAGACACTGAACTGTATTTCAAAATCATTGTTTGAAACTTCTGTATTAAACAGTATTCCAGCATATAGTAAGTGGTGGCAAACTATCAAATCGACATTTTACTATTTAATAAAAATGACAGATTTTTTACATCTGCATAGTTGTCCTGCAACATTTGCTTTTTGTAGACAATGTTTAATACTTATAGATTTGTCTGGAATAAGTACTGTTTTATTTTTATGTGTTTTATAAAATATGTATTTCCGTTAAAAATAGTTTGTTTACTGGACTTTAGTTAGATTTTGTGTGGTGGCTTTTTTTGCCAACCCTGAAGTTCCATATATCTGGAAAAACCACCCTTGACAGCACAAAATTCTTAACGAAAATAATATAAATTTTAAAATTTAATAACTGTTCTATGGTCTTTTTACACATTTCTTCTTTTAGTTCATGTGTCATTAAACTTAAAATTTATCATTTTTCAGATAACTTTTATTAAAGTTACTGAAAGGTATTAATAATAATTAGTTTCGATGGCTCAAAAATTGATTTTTTTAAATTTATACGGTCGTAGAAAAATATCGTGTGCAACACATCCATAAAGTGCCTTTTTATTTATGGGATTGCCGCGCGAAATTGACGGTTCGTTCTCTCAAACCCTTCATTTGCAGAGAGTATCATTTTATGCATTTGTTACATAAATTACTATTTTTGTATTACAGGCTCCCAAAGAGTGCAGTTGCATACCATTTTTTCCTAAAAATGGTTACCGTGAATCCCTTACGGAGGTAAAAATGTAATTTTTTCTTGTACATCAAAAAAAATTAAAATGGAGGATATTGGAGACGTCTCCAAAGTTGCTCAAATTAACTGGTATAAAACCTAGGTATTATAAAAAAAAACTAGTATTTTTTTTAATGTACTTCTAATAGTATGATGATAAGGACATACCACTGATCTCGATGGATTGCCAATGTTATAACCTGCCCGAAACAAAAGTTACATTTCATGGGCGAAAAACCGGTTTGTGCGCAAGCCACTTGAGGGTAAACGCACCTGGCGCCAAACAAATTATCCGCATTATAGGATAGAATTTGTCGACAGCGTCCTGGTTTTCTGTTCGAAGTACGGTAGCTAATGAGCGTCACGGTCAGACCGCGGACGAAGGGTACGGGGTGCCGGTGTTTGTATTTTGACGGTTTTTAAGTGCACATGTTCGTCCATTTGTTTACTGGGCGAGGTCGTAAAAATCCGAAAAATGCATCTTGCTACTGCGGATCTAAATGTAGGTTATCTATTGGACATACATAAGTGTATTCATTACGTAATTAGTGTGTGTTGTGTAATTAATTGGTGATGGCTAGTCAAGAAGTCGGGATATTCAAGTAGACTGTTAAGAGCTGTAAACATTTTGTTTAAAACCTTTTAAATTTATAGTTACCTAAAAAAATTATATGCCTTATTAAAAGTTTTAAAGACCTGTTAATAAAAAAATTATATATATTTAATAGTTTTTTTTTGACATTTAACTTCTTTTAAATATTTCTCCCTATGTTTTGAATCTGAAAATTGAGTGTAAGTGTTCCTTAAATACTTACTATTTTAAAGTGTTTTCTTTTGATTTACTATCTTTTTTAATTTTTTTACATACTTTTTATTTTTTTTTGGTTTATTGTTACGATATAAAAATTTATATTATATAATTTTTTTATTGATAAAGTTTTCCTGCCTTTTTTTCTCATTTTTTTCGATTACAAAATTCTAAATATGTTATTTAACTTTTGAGACATTCAACTTATAAAGCTTGCAATACTTATTTAATGATAAATGCCATTATCCTAAACGCATTTTGTTGCCAATAACTTATTAATGATGGATGCCATCATCCTAAACGCATTTTTTCATCATAACTTATTAATGACGGATGCCATCACATTATCTGCAACACGTGGCCTAATAACGGCCAATTGCCCACTTTCGCGCCTTTTTGATACCTTTTTGCCAATGCCTTGCCATTAAAGAGTGTTGGCAATGCCAGTAAATTAAATGTACAACGCCGGCAAAAAATGTTATATGGGAAATAATTTAAAACTAACATGTTCTCTTAAAATTTTATAAATAATATTTATTCATTAATTTTCATAAAGAGTATGAAATAAAATAAATACGATACACGTCCGTCAGGTGTTATTACAGTACTCGTTTATAATTCTCGTCCGTAAACATATCGTACTGTAATAAGTCCCTACCGGACTTATAACGTAAAATACTATTACAGTACCGTTAGGAAAAAATGTTTGTTTTTTTGGCCCAGTCTAAGTAGTATGAAGTTTACTTCTTAATTTTTGTTGAGGAATCGCCCCCTAAAGTTTGTCGGTAAAGTTACTGGTTACCCTATATGTCATCTCCAACATAAACACAGTCTTTATCGATGTATTTCTAAGGTAAATCAAAAAAGAAATTGTTTTGGTGTTTAAGCTATCTTCAAAGTTTATCATTAGAAAGCGCGCCCACCCTGTAGTTGCAAGCAAAATAACTTAAACTAGTTCTGAAAAGTTACACTTGTAATTCCATGGTTTTTATACCTAAATTAATAATTATTACTATTATTGTTGGTCATATAACCTTTAACAATAATTTCTGGTATATTTTTTTCAAAACCACTAATAAATCAGATAATTATTCAATGCACCTTCGCTCTTATACGAGCAATAATATTAATGATTCACACCTTAATTATTAAATGAAAAGTATAATAACAACAACAACGCAAATATCAACTTGTTTTGTGAAACATTTTTTAAAGCAGATAAAAAATAGCTACTTTTACTCTTAATCACAATTTTAACGGCATTTTTTTCATCAATATTAAGGTGTCCACAGACACTCAAACGGATGGTGAGATCGGTTTTGCGCAAAACTAGTTTATGCAGGTGGAGTGTGGAGTCGAAAATGAGGTTTTAGCGCCAATATTTTGTCCAATTTATTGCGCACCGCTTTGAAAAAAATTTCCCAAATATTTTTTAATATTCTGCGAAAACCTAGTATTACCTAACATTTTTAAATAAATCATTTTATGGCAGTTCCTTCAATATATTTTAATCAATAATAAACTTTAAAAATTTAAGTAACTATTATAATGGAGATACTTCGCTCTTGGGCGGCACAATTAGAAAAACATAAGTTTTGTACTAAAAACAGGCAGTTTCGGATTAACCTATAAGCAAATTGTTAAGAAAATTCTTGGGCAGATTGTTCATAAGAAAATATAAAAAAGTTATACCGGTTAAGCTCAATAACTTAACACATAAGCAATTTGAGGAAAAGAAACAGTCTAATGTGAATACCCGCATGCAAACATTTCTGATTGGATGAGTCGTTTTTTTCGTTCTTAAAAGCCGATTCCCACTTGGGGGTATTCACCCGTGACGCACGAGTCGGCACCCATCAGCTAAATGTCGGGGATTTTTCAAGGACACGGGTAAAATCATATCCATACACATTTGAATCGATTCACAACTTTTAAAAGTACCAACCGTTAATTTATGTACGGAATTCTCTCTCATTCACTCTATTTTTTTTTTTGGTTTTGGTCCCTTCAGGTCCAATCCACCACTCTCCCCCTTCCGGACTATATATGCTTTCCAGGGCTTCGTCGGCGGAAAATCTGGATAATCGAGCTCGTAGCTCCCAGAAATTCCAAAAAGAAAACAAACAATTCAACAATCGATGCAATGCATAAATTGTCGGCTGTCAAACCAAGATCTGCTACTGGTGTTACGTATAACCTTCAATTTCACTACTGACAGTTCCCATGGCACGCCCATCTATTTCCCGCCATTTGAGAAATACCTCGTCTTCACCACCAAAAAGGATACCATCAACTTATAGGAATACTTCGCTCACAGCGCTTAGATCCAGAAGAAAGGTGCCGTCAATTTAGCGTGAATCTTTCCTTGATCCCCGAAGGTAAAAACGTTCGTACGACACCTCTAGCCGCCACCCGGGAAGAACTTTGTAGTCCTCTACGCACGTCCGCACTGTCCGGAGGTCAAACAAAGAGTCCAATGTACGGAATTTTGTTAAAAAGTCGTCACCTATAGGGGAAAATTAGAACAAGTCCTAATTTGGCGGGTGGAAACGCACAAGTTTTAACCCCTTACCCATGACTTGCAGGTGTGAATCGTCAGGAGTTAAAGACTTTTACCCGGGGTAAAACCCCGGGTTAAAACCCCTAGGTGAGAATCGGCTATTAGATACAGGGAATTAAACTTTTCAAAAACACTACTTATTTTAGTAAAAATGGTTGGCTGGATATAAACCTTATTTTAATAAGTAATTTATTGTTGTTGTTATGTAGTTGCTAATAAAAATTTTAAAACCTAATTTTTAAAAGAAAATGTTTTTGCAATGCTTTTTATGGTCTAAAAATTTGATTTTTTTCTGTTAAACTAAACAAGATACGAAAAAAATTAGGAGACATAAAAGCTGTATTTTTATTTAATTATCTTAATGAAAACAAAAATTTTAGACAAATTTGCACAGTCAGTGGCGTACTGTTTTTCTTAAAAATATTTCTTTAGTTGCTCCTCGAGACGCCACTGGACTGGAACTAATTTAGTGATAAAATACCTCCCCAATGCCATAAACTGCATTTCCAAACTCCCAAGCAGCAAGCTGATGTTATTGACGTCTCTTTTAGTCATTTTTGGTCACATTTTGTCAGCAAAGACGTCATAAGATGACGACAAAATGACGTTAAATTGACCTCCCTAAGTCACAGATAAAAGACGTCCTGTTAACGACGTCATAATGACGTCTTTAAGATGATCGCATTTACTTTTTTTAAGCTAAAATAATACGATATTTTATTTAAAAATTGAAATAGGAAAAACTCTTTACTGCTTGCAATTTCCCTGCACTGCAAGGTCGTATCTCTTGGGACACTGTCCATCCTGGAGATGCTTTACACTAGCCGAAGATATTTCTTTCAAAGCTAATTGAGATCACCAAACGCAGACCGGTCTCGAACTATTTAAGTCTCATCGGTACCGTGTAGGCGATAAAAAGTGAAGATGTTGAATAAACGCAGTAGTTTATTGTTCATTACGCCATCTATCGGTAGAGTTTTTACTATTGAAAATTTTGTAAAATTATTAGTCTTATTTTTCTGTCATATGATATTTCCGTTGGATTTTTGACATGAATCACATAATGTCACAAAAATTTTTCTGACGGGTTCTCTATATGACGTCATTAGATTTTTATGAGCTAGTATGACGAAAAAAAGACGTCACTTCAACGACGTTAAAAAGCACGTAATCAAAATGACGTTAAAATGACGTCATAATTTTGGTCTGATGACGTCCTATGACCAAAAATGACTTAAAATTACGTCATAATGACGTCAGCTTGTTGATTGGGTTAAAACAAAATTGGAAAAAGAATATATATAAGATTTTAAAAAACACACACACTTTTTTTATAAGTTGGATACAGGGTATCTTGAAAACGGGGGAATTCAGGACTTACATTTATATGAACTTTTTATATTTTCCCATGTAAAATCTGCTCTTTAAATTTTCCTAACAACATTCTGCAACACCCTGTTAATAATAAACCAAAATAAACGATAAAAATGTATGATTTGCTTGTACTCACTAATTTCAGCGTCTATGGAGGTCTTTATTCTAGCCCCAATGTTACAAATTCACGTTTTTATAATAATAACAAAGATTAAAAACAAAAAATAACAAGGAACTTTTCACGCACTGCTACCACCGAATAAAAATCGGCTTCTTTGTCACTTCTTCGTCACTTATATACCGCAATTTTACCGGCATTTTTATTTACAATCTCTTTTTGATGTCGCTAAAATAAATTCATCATCCTTGCATAAGGTTACCGAGTTACAAATTTGATTTCCACTTTTACCTCTTTGTGATTTAAACCTGTGAAGGCTAAATTATTAATACTGTAAGTTTTGTTATTAATCTCATAATAACATTGGTTACCTATTTATTATATTTAATTGTCTTAGGGTAAAGCAGCTTATAAATTAATGTGAATTTTTTTATGAAACAAACTTGACTCTTTAGAAATGCTTGTAGGCATATTTCCTTAATTTATTTTTTTCCTCTCTAGTATAAAAGTTTTAAGTGTGTAGAAGGAACAGTTTAAAAATGTAAATTCGGTGTTCTTTGATAAGAAAAAAAATCAGAAAAAGTTTGATGGAAATAAATCGGCATGCTTGACTTTGCGGCCGCCTTTGCTATATTTCTTTTATGATATGTCGGTTGATGCAGCTGCTCATCGCACTATGGGATAAAAATTAATTTTTTGGTCAAAATTCTGAAACTTACCAATCTAACTTAAAATGGGGTGCTTTTTACTGGAAAAATATTATAAATTATTACAATTGCTTTTTGGAAACCTAAAACTTATTATATGTTATTATAAATTTACACCCCTTAATATTATTATTTTTATTGTACAAAATAAACTAAAATGTAAAATGTAAAAAATCTTTTAAAATGCTTTAAAAGAAAATACTACATTTGATGTATCTATCTCAATTAGTTTCTGGAAATATGACGCATCCAAATCTGAAAAATAATTTTAAATTATTCTTAGAAGCGTAATAGAGATACATCTTCCCAACTTTTTTATTTTTTAACGTATAAAATAAATAAAAACACTGTTTTGTTGGGTAGATTCTGTAGAATCCATATCTTTTATCAGAATGCTTTTATCTTTTAGGATATACAGTGTAGGACAAAACATATTAAATTTTAAAATGGAAAACCTTGTAAATTATAAAAAAATCTTGTATCTGTCCTTACACTCAGCAGTAGCATAAAGTAGGAAGGCAATTGTAAGTACAAAAACTGATAAAGAAAAAGGTAAAAAAATCTTTGACAAAAGTAGCGAGACTTCGCGAGACTGCATCGGAAACACAACAATAGCTCTTATTATTTAAACTCTTTTACTTTTTTAGTAAACAAGGCTAATAATAAACTAAGTAGATTAAATGCTGTATATTTATGTTTACTTAAATACATTTTCAAGTTTCTTATTACCCCAATAGAAGTCGTCATATCCTTTATAATTTTGCGTACATGTAGTTTGGAGTATCTACTTTGAAATACACAGCATGAGCCATTAAAATTTCAAAGTTGCTTTTTGGCCAAAATAATGGATTTCTATCCCATAGTGTATCGGCGCGTCGCTGTAAGGATAGCGGCGCCTTTGTATAAAATAGTCCGATTGCAAGCGGCCTTTTTATGTTTTTTTGTATTATTTTCAAAGGGTACCGAATTTGCGCTTTTAAAATGTTCTTACTATAAATAGGTACCAACTTTGTTAAAATATATGTATTTTACAGGTGAATTTCACATTCATTGGGCTCATGGCCCCCTGTGTTTACAATATTCAACCCTGATTTGTGAGTATATATTTTTTTATTTTAATAAATCTTATGTAAAAATAGGTTGCTTTAAATATTGCTGTTAAAAACAAAATTAGGGATAATTTTACAGGGTGATTCAAAAATCGATCACGAAACTTAAGGGGGTGATTCTACTTGACAAAATAAGGGTAGAGCTTCATATAATTTTTTTTTCAAAATGTCATTCGTTTTCGAGTTACAAGCCGTCAAAGTTCAATTTTTATTTTGGTTTTTTCGCCATATTGCATTTATTTTTTAACCAATCCAGTTGATATTTGGCACACAAATCGAGCTTTGCAGATTCTAAAATTTTAAGACAAAAGTACTTTTTTAAATACCGCCAGAGGGCACTTTACCTAAAACTTAAAATTTATTTACATCATAACTTTTTATTTTGACAGATATCGCAAAGCTGGGGGCGCCATTTATAGACAATCAAAAACTTAAAAATAAGGTACTCTTATTAAAGTCGATAAACCTCACCGTTTAGGCACTAATAGACATCAAAGTTTTCATCAATTTCAATCAAATTACCTACATACATACAGGGTGTCCAGTAACTCAACCGACAAACTTTACAGGGCGATTCTACAACAGAAAATAAGAAATAACTTCATATAAACATATGTCCTAAACGTCTTAGTTTTTGAACTACTGTGAGTTAAATATTAAAAAAAACTTTTTTTATTTTTAACACTTACTTACTGGACACCCTGTATGTATGTAGGTAATTTGATTGAAATTGATGAACGGTGAGGTTTATCGACTTTAATAAAGAGTACCTTATTTTTTAAGTTTTGATTGTCTATAAAATGACGCCCTCAGCTTTGCGATATCTGTCAAAATAAAAAAGTTATGATGTAAATAAATCTTAAGTTTTAGGTAAAGTGTCCTCTGGCGGTATTTAAAAAAGTACTTTTGTCTTAAAATTTTAGAATCTGCAAAGCTCGATTTGTGTGCCAAATATCAACTGGATTGGTTAAAAAAATAAATGAAATATGGCGAAAAACCAAAATAAAAATTGAACTTTGACGTGCTTGTAACTCGAAAACAAATGACATTTTGAAAAAATGTATATAAAGCTCTACCCTTATTTTGTCAAGTAGAATCACCCCTTTAAGTTTCGTGATCGATTCTTGAATCCTGGATTTAAAATTTACTATAAATTTAGCTGTAGCTTGGCGGCGGCGGTGCATTTTTGGACATATGTTTACAGAAAAAAGTCTTATTTTGACCTCAGAATATGTGTTCTTAATTTTGAAACACCTTGTATATATTATATACAAGGTAATAAAAAAATGCGTGTACAACATTTTATAGCAGCCGCTTGACGATAAAAATAGATCGAATTACATTTTAAAATCATGCGTTTCAAGATTTTTTAATTTCAATTTATTAAGTTTTTATAGTAATTTATATAAAAGTGCATAAAGTGATACTTTTTGTAACGAATAAGAACTTTGACAGTGACAGACTCTCAATCCCATGAGTAAAAAAACTTTATGCATGTGTTACATACTATATTTTTTCTACGACCTGATATAGGTATGTCAAAACGATTTATAACACCACATAATTTTTTAGTTCCATTAATCACCGAACGAATTCCTAGTTACGCAAACTATTTGTTGGAATCCGGAATAAAGGGAGTTTTAGGTAAGTTTTTAATATTTTTAAGCAGTAAACACACAAGGCACTGGCTTAACAATCGCCGGAGGTTTTGCTCAATTATAAGTAGAAAACCTACGTCCGGCGATTCTTACTTATTTTATCGGTATATTCCGGCGGCAATGCTTATAAAAACTATCAAAAACCGCCAAATAATAGTTAAAGTTAATCTCAAGTTATTAAATTATTTATTTTATTGTGCCCTTTGCTTGAACTTTTCTTGTGGTTTTATTGTTTAATATTAATATTGTTAAAAATGAAAATGGTAGATACGTTTGACACCTACGAAGATTTTGTCGAAGCTCTTCATAAGTATTCAAAAAAATGTACATCTTTTTGGAAAACGAAAAGCCATGATGAGTATTTTAGCGGCAAGAAGAAAACTGATTGTTTCATAGAACTAAAGCTAAAAGTACTACCAATTAAAGTACATACATATATATATTATGAAGCCATAGGGAAAAATTCCTACTGTCTTGGTGTATTATACAAAGTATTTTACTCCCTTTAAAGACAGTCAAAAGAAAACATCCTGCTTTTCTATGCTATCCACCACGACTCTCTCCCCAGACTGGTTTCGCCTGCCTTACAGGAACTCATCAGTGCTACGCTATTCATCACGACTCGATATAGCCTCACTGATGAGTTCCTGTAAGGCTAGAAACCGGTCTGGGAAGTCGTGATAGCATAGAAAAGCGGGATGTTTCTTGGACTGTCTTTAAAGTAAAATACTTTGTATATATATATATATACATATATATATATATATATATATATATATATATATATATATATATATATATATATATATATATATATAATTTATTTATCTTTCTTAAACCATAAACCAATAATTATTTATTTATTTTTCTTGGGTATAGGTTTTTTTGTTAATAATTAAAACTTGATTGTTTCAATCTTTTTCGAGTGCGTTTCTGTAAAATTAGTGTTATGTAAAGTTTTTTTTTTTAATGTGTTGTTATGTATTATTTTAATTTTGATAAAAAAAGTAACTTTTTGTAATTGTTTGTAGGTTGTTGCCTGAACGCAATATATATTTTTTGAAAAAGCTCACTACGCTGGGAGAAACGTCAGATGTTTGCTATGTAATGAAGTAGTTTTAATTATTAACAAAAAAAAACCTATACAGGAAGATAAATAAATAATTATATATATATATATATATATATATATATATATATATATATATATATATATATATATATATATATAATATATATATATTAGTTTTAATTATTAACAAAAAAACCTATACCCAAGAAAAATAAATAAATAATTATATATATATATATATATATATATATATAACTTTTATTTTCTTAAACCATTTTCAATAACTGAGATTAATTTATTCTTGGGTATAGGTTTATATATTAGTATATTAAGTAAAACGCTTTGATTTGACGTTTCGCCCCATATACTGGGCTTTTTCAAAAAATTTTTTTTTATTCAGTACTTTCAACCTAAAAAACAGAAAAAACATGCTTACATTGTATACTAGTTGTTAAAATTTCATTAAAACACGAAAACACATAACTCCACAAAAACACTACTTAAAATTATTCAAAAAAATTTTTTTCCAAACAATTACGTAAATTTTTCTATAATACAATAATAACAGAAAACAATAACATTTTTTTATTTAAATAAAAATTATACGAACCTCGAAGAATCATTCTAATAATCTTACTGTTTAAAAATTGTTTGTTGCAGACAAGATGTGGAATGTATTTTTTTTTATATAAATTTAATCCCTTAGTTTTTATACGTATAAGGCGGCCTATTGTTAGTTTTGGTAGTTTTTAAGAGGAGTAATAAAGATTGTATATACATGGTGGTGTGAAAAATTATATTATATAACAAGTTAAATAATTAAGTTATGATATATTTGACTGAGATTACTAATGTCTTGCTTATCGTTAACAGCATAAGGTTCTTTTTTATGTAAATCATTTCTTTAATCAGAAGTTTTTGATGGTGAGGTTCTTTTGTCAGGATTTCGGTATTTTTAAAATTGAATTCATGGTTTAAATTACTTTCATGTTTGTGTAAGGCGGTAGAGGCATTTTTTGTATATTTGTGTCCATTGAGTCTATTATCGAGGTATTGAGTTGTTTTACCTATATATTTTTTGGACAGTTTAAACAAGGAATAGAGTAAACAACATTAGATTTTTTTTCTTGGGCACTTGGCTTTTTAAGGGTGTAAATAAAGATGACAGAAGATTATGAGCCTTATGGCATACAGTTATGTCATGTTTTGCTAGAATGTATTTTATTTTCTCGGACAATTCAGGGAGTAAGGCATTGCTATATATTTTTTGGATTGTCAATTACAGTAGTATTTTTGTTGTTTTTATTGTTATTATATAATTTAAAAGTGCGTTGTTTGATAATTTTATTGATTTGTTTTATCGGAAAGTTGTTTTCTTTAAGGATTTTTCTGATTTTGTTTAAAAATACCGAAATCCTGGCAAAAGAACCTCACCATCAAAAACTTCTGATTAAAGAAATGATTTACATAAAAAAGAACCTTATGCTGTTAACGATAAGCAAGACATTAGTAATCTCAGTCAAATATATCATAACTTAATTATTTAACTTGTTATATAATATAATTTTTCACACCACCATGTATATACAATCTTTATTACTCCTCTTAAAAAACTACCAAAACTAACAATAGGCCGCCTTATACGTATAAAAACTAAGGGATTAAATTTATATAAAAAAAATACATTCCACATCTTGTCTGCAACAAACAATTTTTAAACAGTAAGATTATTAGAATGATTCTTCGAGGTTCGTATAATTTTTATTTAAATAAAAAAAATGTTATTGTTTTCTGTTATTATTGTATTATAGAAAAATTTACGTAATTGTTTGGAAAAAAATTTTTTTGAATAATTTTAAGTAGTGTTTTTGTGGAGTTATGTGTTTTCGTGTTTTAATGAAATTTTAACAACTAGTATACAATGTAAGCATGTTTTTTCTGTTTTTTAGGTTGAAAGTACTGAATAAAAAAAAATTTTTGAAAAAGCCCAGTATATGGGGCGAAACGTCAAATCAAAGCGTTTTACTTAATATACTAATATATAAACCTATACCCAAGAATAAATTAATCTCAGTTATATATATATATATATATATTGCTGACGTCCTGATATAAATAATTCGTTCGCCTTTCCTGCTTGACAAGTGTTTTGGTGTATATTGGGTCCATATGACACAATACTTTTGTAATGTGTTTTTTTTTAATTATTTATAGACCTTTGATAAAGTGGCAATCCAGACACGGAACTATTGGGTAAATACTTGTTTTTTTTTCCAAAGGATGCTATAAGCTAAACTACAATATTAAACAATAAAACCACAAGAACAGGCGGCGGTTTTCTTCTCTTAATTAAGCTCAACCACCGGCGGTCATTTTGCCAGTGCCTGAAAAAATAATAATTTTCTCTTGGGGAGTTTTCTGTTCTCTTACGCTCTTAAATCGGGGCCCTGAGGCTAAAAAGTTTTTTATTTATATTTCAAGTGGCTGCTACAAGTGGAGAAGGTACATCTCTTTCTGTCAAAGAACGAAAGAACCTAACAGAAGCATGGAGCAGCAGCAGTCAAAAGCTACCCACCAACACCTAATGGTTCAAGTCGGTGGTGCCCCCTTTCCAGATGTTCTGGAACTGGCTAGACACGCTGACATTGTGGGGGTGGATTCGATTTTGACAATGCCCGGATTGTATTTTAAACCTAAGAAGCCTCAAGAACTAATAAGTTATTTGAAGTTTATAAGCGCCGCGGCACCTAACACGCCATTGTTGTATTATCATAATCCAGGACATACTGGTGTCAATAGTAAGTATACTTATGTAATTTTTTTAACATTATTTTTCTATACCGGGTGATGCATCGCCAGACTGGCTATAGAAATCCCATGCAAATTTTAATACAACAATATTGTATTAGACGTTGATAAAATAGGCTCACCACTAACTTTTGTTATTTTCTAAAGGGCCAATTAAAAGTTATTAAAAAAACTATTTGTAAAATCGTAGGAAGTACCAGAAATGTTTTGTTAAATATCTTATCACTATTCAACGGATTTTGATGCATTTTTTAAATAGATAGAGTAATTCAAAAGGAAGGTTTATCTGTATGAAATAATATACCAAATCTTTACGGTATAGGAAAATGTCAAAAATAGGCAAAAAGGTCAAAATATCTATCAAAGTGGGCAATTGGCCGTTATTAGGCCACGTGTTGCAGATAATGTGATGGCATCCGTCATTAATAAGTTATGATAAAAAAATACATTTAGGATGATGGCATCCATCATTAATAAGTTATTGGCAAAAAGATAACAAAAAGACACGAAAGTGGGCAAATGCAGATACTCCCAAGCAGCAAGCTGACGTCTTATTGACGAAAATTGTCGCATATACTTTTTTTTAAAGCTAAAATGATGCGATATTTTATTTGAAAATTAAAATAGGAAAAAACTCCTTACTGCATGCAATTTCCTTGCAATGCAAAGTAGCATCTCTCGGAACACTGTCCAACTTGGAGATGCAGATTTTTACACTAGCCGAAGATATTTCTTTCAAAGCTAAGTGAGATCACCTACCGCAGACCGCTCTCGAATTATTTTTGTCTAATGGGTACGGTTTAGGCGATAAAAAGCGAAGATATTGCAGAAACATAGTAGTTTATTGTCCATTACGCCATCTATCGGTATGTCAAAAAAACTATTAAATATATATAATATTTTTTATTAACACGTCTTTAAAACTTTTAATAAGGTTTTAAACAAAATGTTTACAGCTCCTAACAGTCTACTTGAATATCTTGCCTTCTCGACTAGCCATCACCAATTAATCACACAACACTCACTTATTAGGTAATGAATACATTTAATTATGTCTATTAAAAAACTCTTTTCTTTAAAAAAGAAACTAAAAAGCTAGAAAACCACGTAGAAAACAAATGCACAAAGCGGTCACCTTCGGTAAAATTCTACCATCATTTTATTTTTATTCGCTCCAAAATAAATAATAAACATTTTGTTTGACTTAATTTTTATTTGCATGATTTTTAACAATAAAATGTTATGAAAAGGCCATTTCCTTTAAATTATGTAAAAAACATAAAATAATGTTGTTTAGCTGCCATTATAAATAAAATAGATCAAAAAAATTGCTCTAATGTTAGTTAAATACCAATGTTAATAATATGGTTTGAAAAGTATGAATATGGGTTAAAGGTTTGCCTTCAAAAATCGAATAATTATTTGCCCGCAACAAAAAGGCATGCTTTATTTAATCAGGATTGGTATGCCGCCATTTTTGTATGCTTGCCGGCAATTCGCCTGCATGTAAAATTTATTGGCAATTAAGTGTTTATTTAGGGTTGACTTTTTAATACGTGTTAGATGTTGGCATAATATTTCCACCAATTGCCAATGCTTTACCATCAATGCCAATATAAAAAATGTACATTGCCGGCAAATAGTGTTTGCTGGGAGATAATATTACTTATTAATATTTATTTTAATTATTCTAAAGAAGAATTTTATTTTTAGTCAATATGGCTGAATTCCTGGAGCAGGCAGCTGGACAGATACCAAATCTCAAAGGAATTAAGTACACCTCTAACGATTTAGCTGAAGGCTATAGTGCCTTAAAGGCGGCTAAAGGCAAATACACCGTATTCTTTGGCGGTGATTATGTAAGTAATGTAGCTCCAAAATTTCATATTTAGAATAATATTTTAACAAAGAAATGTTTCCATATCTAAGGCCGCTATTTTGGCACACCATGTATGCACTGATTGATGCAGTTTTTTTAATTATTTTAGCTAATTGAACCAGCCTTTGCTTTGGGTTTTGATTCAGCTATAGGTACATCCATGAATGTATTTCCAAGGTATTCTACAGGAATGCTGGCAGCTATAAAAGAATCTAATTTGGAAAAGGCAATTGCATTACAACAAAATCTGACTAAAGTTGTAAGGATATTAGAAACCTATGGTTAGTACATCATCCTCTTTAGACTTAATTAAAATATTTTGATATTTATATCTATTTATTGGACTAGTTTCCTCCTATCATTGAATTTGAATCCAAAAGTAATTTTCACGTCAAATAACTTTTGAAGAAGTAAATATATTAAAAACTGTTAGAAGATCTTTTTTGTAGCGCTTTAAATTTCCTTTAAAAAGATGTATTGGATTTATTTAAATATTGATATTTGTAGAAGTAACTCCAAGAAACAAAATTAAAAGATCGTTCAATGTTCAAAGCTCGTTTTCATGGAAGCGGCTAATATGACGACAATTTACGAAGAGAGAGTTTTTGTAGGAAATTAATTTTTATTTAAGAATGTGTGTTGGTAAAATTTTTTAGTCGACAATGTCCCAAGCAGCAAGTTGACCTCATTATGATGTCATTTTTTAGTCATTTTTGGTTATAGGACTTCATCAGACCAAAATTATGACGTCACTTAACTGACGTGTTTTTGACGTCATTGAAATGGCGTCCTTTCAACGTTATTTTTTGTCATACTAACTCATAAAAGTCCAATGACGTCATGTTTAGAAAACCCGCCAGAAAAATGTTGTGACATTATATGATCTGTATTAAAATCCAACCAAAATATCATATGACAGAAAAATAGGACCAATAATTTTACGAAAATGGAAATAGGAAAAACTCACATTACCGATAGATGGCGTAATGAATAATAAAATATACTACGTTTATTCCACATCTTCGCTTTTTTAGAAATTTTTTTGAGCTTTTTGTTACCGTCTACACCGTACTGGTGACAAAATAGTTTGAAACTGATCTGCTGTTGGTGAGCTCAATTAGCTTGGAAAGAATTACCATAGATAACCTACATTTAGATCCGCAGTGGCAAGAAACATTTTTCAGCTTTTTACGACCTCGCGCAGTGGGTGGACGAACATGCGCACTTAAAAGCCGTGGCAAAATACAAACACCGGCACCCCGTAACCTTCGTGCGCGGTCTGATCGTAACGCTCATTAGCTACCGTATTTTGAACAGAAAACCAGGACGCCGCCCAAGGATAGTTTATATTTTGGTTGCGACATATCCTCAACTTTTAGGCGGTTCGAGATCGGGGACGCAAGGCAGGGCACTCCACGGAGAAAAGGTGGCAAGACTGGGTAAAATCAAAGCTGATGATCAATCCAGTGGCGTCTAGAATTTACGCATTTCATTTTGCATTGTTTTGAAAGTGATATTTGTTAAAAGATGTAATTCTAAATATTTTTTATTTAAAGTAAAAGAATTTACAACTTAATAATAATTAAAAACTGTTGTGTAAACAGTTGTTCTACTAATACAATACACTGTATATCTCCGGCACTGAACAACATGGCCGAAAAATGGGAGATGTGACGTCATAACGCACGTCAAAGCAATATGGCCGAATGTCGCGACCCTATATAGACCGACTTTAGACGCCGCCAACAAATTCTTTCCTATAATGCGGATAGTTTGTTTGTCGCCGGGTGCGTTTACCCTTAACTGGCTTGCGCACAAACCGGTTATTTCGCCCATGAAATGTAATTTTTGTTTCGCGCAGGTTATAACATTGGCGATCCATCGAGATCAGTGAGAATCACCTTCGGCTAGTGTAAAAATCTGCATCTCCAATCCCCAGGTTGGACAGTTTCCCGAGAGGTGCGAAGCAAGGAGTTTTCTTCTAATTAATTTATAAGTAATTTCACTAAATAAACTATCGTATCATTTCAGCTTCTGAAAAAAAGTATATGCGTCATTTTTTCGTCATCTTAATGACGCCATTAAGGGGACGTATTTTATCTGTGACTTGGCGAGGCCATTTTAACGTCATTTTATCGTCATCATAAGACGTATTTACTGACCAAAAATGACTAAAAAGAGACGTCAATAAGATGTCAGTTTGCTGCTTGGGGTGTTAGTTTTGCATTTAAAAATGATTGTTTTCAAAAAACTTTTAATTGCGATGACAGACCTCCTTTTATTATACATATTACGGGCTCAAATTCACGATGTATTTTTCTTGTCACATTGAACAATATTTTCGATGTTTTTTAAAAAGGTCGATTAGAACTTAGAATTTTTAGTCTATTTTATATACTTTTCTCATGCGATTTAAACAAGGGGAAGTTAGAATCCCTAAATCTCTCTTGTTTTAAATTTTAAAAATAAAGGCGCTAAAATCCACTTAACAGTATTGCAATTTTTAAACTGCATCATGAATTATTTTTTAGGATCCAAAGTATCAGGAATGAAATTGGCAATGAATCTGTTTACTCCAATCAATGTCGGCTTGGCTAGACCTCCACTACAAAATCCCAGTCCAAGCCGCATCGAAGAAATTAAATCGTATTTAGAACCCTTTGTATGATAAAATGTAGAAATTTTTAAAAAGTTTGAGTGAGATTTTTGATGTACCGACTGATATTTTTAAATTACATACGTAGGTTTAATCAAGATTGTAAAATATTGAACTAAGAAACAAACAATGTTAAGTACCTAGGTATATGATAAGAATAATAATTATAAATGATATGTTATCATCAAAAAATAAAAATTAAATGTTAACATTAAATTGCTCATTTTTTTTAAATTTAAAATCTGATTATTTTGGAGAAAAAAAATTAAGTCACAATAAGCATATGGCATAGGTAGCAATCTTATCAGTATTTGAAAAGTTCTATAATATTAAATAATATTTACTGATATCTCTTACTATTTAATTTCTATTGTTTTATTACCCAATATTAGCAATTATTGTGGTGTTGGCTAATGCTTGATTTTTTAATTCAGCTAGAAGTAAAAGTAAAGGCAGGGCCAGATTTAAGAGGGGGCCAGGCAGGGCCTTGGCCGGGGCCCTACAAATTAGGAGCTTCCACATCGCAGAAAAAAGGTTCCGAAAATTAAAATGATGTCATTGGTGAGGACCTTTTTTTCTTTGTTTTTCTTCTCAACGTTTTTTAACACGCTTTTATTAGCTTGGGTTGTATGTATGTATGTATGTATGTAACGGAGTCTTTAAGCTTAATTTTCACCAACTTCCAGCGATTCGATTTCTTTGAAACTTTGCACACGTATCAAGGACCCATGACAATGCAATAATCTGCAAACAGTATCCCGTTATCCCGATTAGGATCGCCAGGATAAATAAATTCTAGATTTTCTGTAGTAACAGAGAAAGAGCTAGTGCGCGATCTGCGCATGCGTGCAGTTTCGGACGTACTCTCAGCATAAGGCTGACTGAAACTTGTTCGGAGTAGTTGCGTTCTGAAACCCCATGCAACAGTGAAGCTTTAAATGAAATGATTAGATTACGAAATAGTTCGTGAAACATTTCAATATCACATGTCTGCAGAAAACTAATTGATATATCGAACTAAAAATGAAAAATAAATAATAGTTTAAAAAAACACGCTTTTATATGCAACCGAACTAAAAATTAGAAAATAATTTTTCATTACAAAGAGTTTGTATTACAGTAATAAAGGTCAAACAATGAATCATAATTATATACCTCAAAATAGAATTATAATCAAATTTAAGATAATAACAGAATAATTCACTTCAGAGTAAAAAGCGTGGGGTGCTTAATATATTAAATGTTATAATTATTTCATTTGTAAATATCTATGAGGGAAAAGTTATGAAAAAATAGTAAAATGCACCCCACGCTTTTTACTCTGCAGTGAATTATTCTGTTATTATCTTAAATTTTATTATAATTCTATTTTGAGGTATATAATTATGATTCATTGTTTGACCTTTATTACTGTAATACAAACTCTTTGTAATGAAAAATTATTTTCTAATTTTTAGTTCGGTTGCATATAAAAGCGTGTTTTTTAGTTTTTTAAACTATTATTTATTAATTTAAAGTCAAACTAAAACTGTTTATTTTGAAAAAAAAATTAAGTCATAATAAGCATAAGTAGCAATCTTATCAGTATTTGAAAAAGTTTTATTAAATAATATTTACTGATATCTCATACTATTTGATGACTTTGTTTTTACCTAATGTCAAGTTATGTGCATAAATCTAGGTCTTTTATAATATAGAAAAAAAATGGTACGTATATTACAGTTTTTCTATGGTTTTATTACCCAATATTACCAATTATTGTGGTGTTGGCTAATGCTTCATTTATTTAATTCAGCTAGAAGTAAAAGTAAAGGCAAGGCCAGATTTAAGAGGGGCCAGGCAGGACGTTGGCCCGGGACCCCCTCTTAAATCTCCTACTGTAATACAAACTCTTTTTAATGAAAAATTATTTTCTAATTTTTAGTTCGGTTGCATATAAAAGCGTGTTTTTTAGTTTTTTTTAACTATTATTTATTAATTTAAAGTCAAACTAAAACTGATTATTTTGGAAAAAAATTAAGTCATAATAAGCATAAGTGAATCGGTCATTTGAGAAACAGCACATGTCATATTTTCGGCCATTTTGATATTATACTGTTAATTCCATATTTAAGGGTAAATACATCGAATCATACAGAAACATCACTTGTCTAATAATATTGCACGATTTTATTCTCCTATCAATATTTGATTCCGTTTAGTAACGACACAAGTCGGTGATATGTGCTCTTTCTCGAAGCATTATAACGTAAGTATAGGCAGTTTTCTGTTTTGTTGTTGGTTATTGTAAAACATGGCGTCTACAAGTAGTGAAAGTGATAATGCTTCGATAAAAAAAGGAAAAAAGAAAGTTATACAAGCGTGAAATAATAAAAAATGTTAGACTAAAAGGTATATCAATTATAAAGGTGCTGTAGTATGTTGTAAAAATTGCAAAAACTAAAGATATTGCTAATTTTAAAAGTTGGTGGCCAAAGTTCTAAAAAAAACATTTTGTCTATTGAATCTCTTGGTAGAAAAATGTACATTTAAAATTTTCAATTTTACGCATTTTAAATATTCTCCAAATGAACCTGGGTTAGTTGAGGCGTTTAATTTTATAGTTGGTGTTACGAGCCATAGAATTTAGACTTGCCACTTCTAACTTATTACAACTTCCTGCCCCTGTTTAACAACCAGTTTATCCACAAGGATAGGTTCCTATAAATTCAAAAACTTGATGACATAAAGCCACTTTTTTATACATTCCAAAAGAATACCACGATTTCTATACAGAGATAATTGGAGTAAATTCGACAAGAACTGAAAATGAACACCATTAGTATTGTTTTTTTATATTGTAATGTTGTTCCATGTATTATTCAATATAAATATAACCTTATTTGCTGAGTTTTCATGTTTATTTCAGAAACATCACATGTCGCGTATTTTCAACATACCCATATTTTTTTACTTATTTTCTTTAAGATTCAAATATTATCGTATTTTGCCAGTAATCGGGCAGGTTTTTATTGCTAATTATTTTAAAATAATTTTGTCAACTGTCCTTTTAGATTTTCAGTTTTTTTCATTTTCTGTAATAGCTATTTACTGTTACTAGACCGGAAAATGGTATTTTACGGGTCGACGAAAAACATTTACAGGGCGAGCCGTAGGCGAGTCCTGTAGTTTGAGGAGACCCGTAAAAATTATTTCCGGTCGAGTATCGTACATAATTTTTTTTAATTGACCGGAAAAAAACTGTGTAAATTTTTAGTTTTATATTTAAACGACAATAAGGCAAGGCTGCTTCAACTATTTCATCTGGATTTTCCATGTCTGACTCCATTTTGGCAAAATGATGCTTTCTTTACTTTACAATATCTTGAACTGTCAAATAGTAACAATTGAACTCTGACAATTTTTGTCATGGCCAACAGGATTTTTTGATATCAGGGACCGGAAAGTAAATGAGAGACCGGAAAGTAAACTAGGGACCGGAAAGTAAATTAGTCCTGTAAAATAGCATTTTCCGCTTAAAAATTGAGTGGAAAATTCAATTTTCCGGTCAATTAAAAAAATGGTTTAAAACTGACATGTGCTGTTTCTCAAATGACCGATTCAAGTAGCAATCTTATCAGTATTTGAAAAAGTTTTATTAAATAATATTTACTGATATCTCATACTATTTGATGACTTTGTTTTTACCTAATGTCAACTAATGTGCATAAATCTAGGTTTGTTATAATAAAGAAACAAAAATGGTACGTATATTATATAACCCAATATTACCAATTATTGTGGCGATGGATCGTATTTATTTGGGTACAGGCCAAAAATTAAATTAGAAGTACTAAAAACCAAAAAAAAATAAAACAAGTAAAAAGATGATTAAAAAATCGACGTTTCGGTGGCAAATCTGCCACCGTTTTCAAGACAAATTGAATAAAAAATAATAAAAATAAAATTAACTATTATTAAGGTTTTGAAATTTAAAATTTATAGCTTTTTATTAGGAGATTCTGAAATCTTTGACCTTAAATGTGTATTTTAATTTTTCTTGGTTTTTTAGTACTTTTAATTTAATTTTGGCGTGTACCCAAATAAATACCATCCATCAAATGAATCCGCCACAGAACATATTTTCAATTATTGTGGTGTTAGCTAATTGGTTAATTTATTTAATTTAGCTAGAAGTAAAAGTAAAGGCAGGGCCAGATTTAATGGGGGCCAGGCGGGGTCTTGGCCCGAGGCCCCCACAAATTATAGGGGCTCCCACATCGCAGAAAATAGGTTCCGAAAATTAAAATGATATCATTGGTGACCATAAATTTTATTTAATTACATTTGCGACGCTACTGACGCGTTAATTATTTTTTTAGAAATAAAATTCTAATACAGTTTTGAAAGGATACTTATGTACATTTAAAATTATCTGAAAAAATTAATTGTCGTAATAAACTGTTAAATACAGGGAGTACAATATGAAAAAAACAATTTTTTGAAAAAAAGGTATAACATGAAAAATGGAATAGGTATCAAAAATCTGACAAACTTGTTTTTTTCAAAATGGTCTACTAAATAATACTATATAATTAAAAATTAAAAACTATTTTTTTGTAGAATGTCGCTCTTAACACAGTTTTTGTAAAAATCGGACTTTTCTAGTAAACCTTGTAGAATAAAAACAAGAGAAAATTTACACAAAGTGAAATGGCCATTTTTTCCAAAAAGTTATCCTACAAAAAGGTAAAAGCTACACTTTGCTATTGCATTTTATTTAAGAGTAATAACGATTTGAAATTTACCAAAAACATTTCCAGTTGCAGTTGAATTGAGCAGCAGCTTAGAACACTTTCTTCTTATAGCAAAATTCCCGTTTTTCTATGCTTTCGTATGCATTTTTAAAATTAAAATATCTATATGGGTTTTTATTTTAGGCCACCTTTACTTTTAGAGGACTTATAGCACCAGTACTAAATGCATTCAACAAAGATTTGTAAGTTTATTTTACAATATCAATATTAAAATGACAACTTAATGAAAATGATGTCAAAATCCTCTTTTAAATCATTGCAAAAAAGTGGATAATATTTCGTTTATTTCAAAAACAAGATGTAGGGGAAAGTGGGGAGGCTTCATACAGTTTTCATATTTTGCTTTGTGGAATGCCGTGTTTTAGTCGCTAAGTATATCTCTTTTAATTTATGTCACACTAATAGCCCAACTATTTTATATTGTAGTAGAACCTTAATATTATTGAAAATCTACATGCGCGAGTTTCCATAAGACTTTTACAAAAAAGCAAAATGTATGAATGTACCCCATTAGTGGGGTACATTCATACAACCGAAGGGACACATTTAACAACACTATTAATTCGTCATAATTATTGTTTTATACCATAATTTATAAAAAACACTAATACATTTTTTTAACGTACAAAACAAATAGTACAATTTAAAATTAAAAAACAAGTTTTATCCAAATCTGTTAATGCCTATTTTAACATCGCAATAGTTTCGTGATATGAACATAAGTAACGAATAGTGAACAGAGTGTCATTAAACGGTCTTTACGTTACATGTATGGTTATCTACCAAAGACACTTAATACCATTTTTTGTTTTAGTCAGTTATATTTATTAAAAGTAACAATCTCAAAATATAAAAAAAATTGCTTATACATTATTAATTATATCAAATAAAAAACCTCTAGTTAACACAAAGATAACTTAACTTACAAAACCTAAAATTAATATGCCTATGTTATTAACAGATTATGACCTAAGATCTATGGTAATATCATCACTATGTCTGAAAAATTAACTGATCCTTGACATCCAAAGACACAAAGTTCATAAAGCACCCTGTTTTTTTCCGTAAAAATGAAACTTAAACTACTTTATATAATATTTACAACTATAATCGTCGGTGTAACAAAAAATACTAGTTATATATATAATATATTCACAAAGGGCCAGGGGTACAATTATACAGTATGAATGTGCCCCATATACTTGTGTATGAATCTGCCCCATCACATGCTAATCAATGAAAAAATTTGAAATAGAAAAACCGTATTTATATATATATTAATTTACACATTTAATTAGTGCCTTTGTATTATTATAATTAGGATAAAATAGCAATAATTAATCCAAAAAATAGTAACTGGCCATAAAATATGTCCAAAGTTACGTTATAAAATTACTTACGTGAGGCAAAACACGTTCCGTGTTGTGCACTCGATCTTACCGCACCGAAAATTCTGAAACTTCACTAGTCTGTAAACACACATAAAAACTGTGCACACCCACTTACGTTTCTATTTTACTTCGTGTCTAACTTCAGATAAACTCAATGTATGTAGGTGCCCCTTGCATGAATCCACCCCACTTTTTCCCTACACTTTTGTGGCGCAACCTTTTATAATGGGATAATAAATAAATATTATGTGCATATGTGATATTTTTTTTTACGAATGGGAAGATTGACAGCGGCAATCCCATGAGTAAAAAAGACACTTTATGCATGTGTTACATACTATATTTTTCCTACGACCAGTAAAAATTTCCCAAACTAACATTTCATACATGTTTTATTTATTTAAACTTGTTAATTTTAATTTTCCAGCACAGCCATTACATTGCAACAAAAATCATAGCCTCCTTATTTTTTACGAGACAATTATCATCTTTATAACTTTGACGTTATGATTTAATATTAGAAAATTGTATGTACTTAATTTTCGTAGAAATAATACCATAACAGTATAAATTCTTTTTTAATTTCTTGGTCATCCAAATTCATTATTACTATTAATTTTCAATAGTTTCTATTAAATTTATTGGAAAACTGTCAAATTTTAAAACTTGTGACACCTGAACTAAAAGAAATAATGACGAAATTAAAGGTAACCTGACCGTTTGGTTCAGTTGATGTCGCGTTTACTGTTACATTGCATAAACTGATATTTAGGTTTATGGTATTAGGCCTTAAAAGAATACACTAATTCAAAGTGTAAAAACAAGCTTCGAAGTGTTAAAAAAGTTACTTTTTCTTAACACTTTATGTAGTCTACTAGAATGAAGTACTTTATCTTCATGCTAACGATTAAAAAACAGCATATTTTTAACGGTCGTGGGAAAAAGTTTATTTATTTTCCCGCTATAAAAGTTACGCCACAAAAGTGTACAGGGTGGCTCGAATTCGACGCTCATCATTGGGATTTCGGAAACCGTAAGAGATGCAGGATCGGTTAAATGGAGGCAAAGTTGCGCAATTTGATGCTCAATAAAATGCCGTTTTGCGTTTTAAAAAATTCCGAGTACTTCCGAAGATATTCGAAAAAAACCGGAATTTTCAATTTTGGTTTCTATTGTTTCCTGGCTATATTTGTTAAGATAACTTAAAATGAAAAACACGTTTTCATGGCCACTTTTTCTGCTCTATAATTCAGTGTGATTAAATATTGAATCTGACGTTTCGGCTTCTGGCGACCATCATCAACTTAATTTTTTTAAATACGGACCTGATATTTTTTTCAATTTAATTAAATCCTTTCATCACTCTTAAAACACTATATCTCGCCACTTTGATATTTGCCAACGTTTCGTACAGAAAATTCCATCACCAGAATATTGCATATTTATTTCACCATAATACGGCTCTGAACTACATTTTTAGGTAAGAAGGTAAAAAAAAGAATAAACTTATTACATATTCGTAATCTTTTTATTGCAACTCATTGATATCTAACAGAGGAAATTACTTTATTAACCGAAAATTTCATGAATATTAGACATAAGATACAAAAAGGTAGACAACAAATCAGCTTACATAAACAATTTGTAATACTATCTTGATGCCCATATTAAAAATAAACATAATTTAATCACTATTATAAGTGTTCAAAGAGATAACCTTCCGCCTCGATGCATTTTCTTGCTTTGCTTTGTATTTTTAATTCAGCTCGATTAATTGTTCTCGCAGGAATGGCAGCGACTTCCCTTATCAAATTTTGTCGTAGTACTTAAAGGTCGTGAGGTGCATTTTTAAATAAACGGTTCTTAAGATATCCCCAAAGGAAGTAATCTAGGGGACTAAGATCTGGGCTCCTAGCGGGCCATCTTGCAAAACCATTTATTAGGAAATATATGGTAAAGGAATTGAGCTACTTCCCTTCCATTGTGGGCAGGAGCTCCGTCTTGCTGCCACCATATTTCTTGAAATACTGCCAAAGGTTGATTATTTTAGGGCGTCTAAGACATCATTGCTAATCAAATTTAGATATCGTTCGGAAGTTAAGGTCCCTTCGTAAACGAAAGGTCTAATAATTTTGTTCCTCCACATACCAACCCATACATTAAATGAAGTTCTCCCTTGAATTCGTACCTGCTGGTTAGTTTCTGTTAATAAAGTAATTTCCGCTGTTAGATATCAATGAGTTGCAATAAAACATTATGAATATGTAATAAGTTTATTCTTTTTTTACCGTTTTACCTAAAATGTAGTTCAGGGCCGTATTATGGTTAAATAAATATGCAATATTCTGGTGATGGAATTGTCTGTACGAAACGTCGGCAAATATCAAAGTGGCGATATATAGTGTTTTAAGAGTGATGAAAGGATTTAACCGATCCTGCATCTCTTACGGTTTCCGAAATCCCAATGATGAGCGTCGAATTCGAGCCACCCAGTACATGCGTGTGCAAGTACCTTTAGATATCTGGTTTTGAAATGAACGAATGATTCCTCCACCTCTCGTTTAGTTAAAGATATTTGACCTGTTTACCATAGATTTAAACTATCTTCTTTGATGCCATCAGGAGTATATCGTTAGATATTGTATTATTTAAATAAAATAAAATTTACAAATGTATATATTTTTTTGTTCTATCCAAGTTCAGTTGTTACCGAAGCAATTCCAAAGTACGCTAAATTTTGGCAGACTCAGGAGTACCAGCAGTACTGGGTAAGTCAGTTATATCATAAAGGCGTTTCAAACCAGATCGTTATTATTGGGTCCAGTGGCGTCTCAGTGGGCCCAGAGTCGGGTCGTATTCGAACACTCAGTATTGTGAATAGTATTCAAAATACATTTTGCCGGTATTCGAATACATTTGTGTGTTTGGTGTTTGCTATTCGGCAGAATTCTTTCTTGGTCAGTGCCGTATTATCCATTAGGCTGACTAGGCTACAGCCTAGGGCGCCATGAAAAAATAGGCGCCAGACAGGGGAGTAATAGGCGCTAAACAGGGGAGTTTTAAAAAAAAGTTTAGGTCGGGTGGGGAGTAGAACACATTTTTATATAAATAAGGTGTTTTGAAATAAATAAAATAGGAAATAGGCGCGAAAAGGAGGGAATGACCTTTTTTGGCTCTTCAACATTTTTTTCCGTGCAAAATAGGCGCTCCGGCAATTCTAGCCTAGGGCGCCTCATATACAGTTAATACGGCCCTGTTCTTGGTTAGTATTTGGAATTCTATATTCAAGTACCTTTGAAGTATTCGACGAATACTTTTCTGAGTATTCGAATACCCGAATATTCGAATACCAAAATTGTCACGAGTAGAATATCAAAAGGGAACAAAAGTAGGGAAAAATAAAGTTTTTTGGTCTTGAAATTTTTAATGGTCGGTTTTTTTCTTTGTCTAGTATTCGAATCTTTTTTTTAATATTCGAATACCGATTCCGGGTGTTCGTGAATACCGATTCGGTATTCGAATACTATCTTTTTCCGGTATTCGTATAAGTCTTCGCATACCGATTTTCAGTAAACGACAATTTTCGATAAAATACACGACTGTTAATTTATTTTAGGGCAAATAATTGTTTTATTTGAATTTTTGCTTTTTACATCATGTTGTCTATCGATACTTTTTAGAAGAAATTAAAGAAACTTTAATATTTATTCTCGAAAACGAAGGTAAACACAAAAAAATATATAAGAGATTAAAACGTTGTATTACTAAATGCCTATTTATAAAAAAAACGTCAAAAAAGCCAGTGGCGTACTTTTTTCTCAATAATATAAGTTGCGGTGCCCACTGAGACGCCACTGGACCCAAATCTAACAATATGGTTAGGGCTAAATAAGCGCCTTATTACTTTAAATAAATATACCAAATTGTATCCAAATCGGCCTAAGCATATTAAAAATATTTAGAAAAAACTGATTTTTTTTTTAAATTTTAACGCCATGTATCTCAGTAAGAAAGCAACTCCGGACATATGTTTATAGGAACTTTTTTCATAAAATAACATAAGGAATCACACCTTGAAGTTTCGTACCGTTGTTAGAAAACACCCTGTATAATATTTTCTTAAATTTGACAGTTACTTCTATATCATTGGGAAATCCGATTCATAGCAATAGAAATTTCAAATTCCTCTTTTTTCAGTTAATGGTACGACTGGAGAAGGACCATCACTGTCGGTCCAAGAACGAAAAACAGTGACGGAAGCTTGGAGTTCTGCGGTAAAACAAGTCAATCAACACCTCATGGTCCAAATAGGAGGTTGTCCTCTTCCAGACGTCAAAGAACTAGCCAGACATGCAGAGAAAATCGGAGTGGATTCACTTTTATGTCTTCCCGAGTTGTTTTTTAGACCTTCCACACCCCAAGACTTGGTCGATTACTTAAAAGTTGTTTCCGAGGCTGCACCGAATACACCTCTGTTGTACTATCATAACCCACCTATGAGCGGTGTAAATAGTAAGTGCAATAGGCAGTAATGAATATAATGTCTTATTGTCAACTTTCAATTATTTTAAAATAGTTTTTTACTCGACTTCAAAAAAGGAATAGGGTAACACAGTTTTACGGATTGGCCACATATAACCACACCAATGCCTGTACTGTAGCACGGCCGTGTTTCGGTTTTAAAATATACCGTTGTAACAAATGCCGTAGGCCTAATATCACCACTTAATTTAATAAAAACTTATTAAAACAAAAATAGTTCGTAAGTTTTACTTATATTATATCACAAGATGTAAACAATAAAATTAATTTTTCATTTTTAATTCTTATTAAATTACTTTTTTGTATTGTTTGGCTACAACAACTAACCTTTAACCACTAACTTTTAATTTTTATTCGTAATGAACTGCATTAAAAGGTGACGCCCAGTAAACTTAAAGCTTGGTTCGGGGAACATCGGCGCTATCCGATCCACGTATGATTTCATTGGCTGGGCATGTTTCAGATCATACGACACGGTCGTGCTACGGTGCGAGTCTGGCGGGACATCGGTAGGGTTATATGTGGCCAGAATTTTACCTATACTACACTTAAAGTTTGGATAAAAAGGAACAGGAATAACTCAATTGAGGACCGATTTAAAAATTTCTTTTTTCCTTCGAAAGAGTGCACTTTCGCGGTGGTCCCATAAGAAACTTAGTCAGGAACGCGACTAGACAAAGGTACTAGATTTATTTTTCAGACAAGGCTGCCTCTAGTACATATATAATGCTACCTATGCTGGATGTTTGAACAATCAAGGTAGTAAATGTAAGGTAAAAATATTTTAATTTGTCATGTCGTTGTAATTTAGCTAATAGTTCATATTTTTATTTTTTTTTATTGTGTAACTGAGTGTAGGTTAGGTGTTTCCGTTTATACCCAACTTATACCTATTAGGGTAGCATTGTCGTTTTGTGCGAAGAGTTTACGTGAGAGAAAAATGTACAAGTACTGTGTTTTTAGTGGATGGTCACTAATTAAATGTTATTAATAAAAATCGCTTGTCTGCAAAGTCGGTTTACTGACGATAGTTGAACGTGACAACGTCATAAGAAAATACTGATGGAATGGTTCGCAATTATCGTTGCAATAAACAATTGACACCACATTCACTTTTCACTGCACTTCATACTTGACGAAAACATGTAAATGTATTATTGTATAGCAGCTGTCCACGCGGACCGCTCACTCAAGTAAGAGAGAAACAGATGTCGAACGCGAAGGCCGATTGTGCCTCTTTGTCGCTCGTTCCGAGCTCTCGCTTGCACTTCAAGCCGTAAATGGAACGCCTCAGAGCGAGGTAACGCCGCATGAGTCATGTTTTTGGTGCGTGCAGCCGGTTTCATCGAATTATAAGACGTTGTCACGTCAAAAACTAAAATCTAATCAACGTCTGCAAAATGGTCCTGCACAATTTTGTTAATAAAATTATTAGGGGAGCCAATATTTAAAGGTATTAAAATTTACATGGGATTTCCTATGGCAATTTAGCCCCCAAAATCGCCGATTAGTTGCGCCACTGGTGAGCAGTAATAGAACGAGTTAGCTGTCTTTATATGTAAAAAGATGGGTTTTAGGCATATACAAGTGGTAATATTATAATTTAATATTCTGTTTTTAGTTAATATGGAACAATTTTTAATTCGATCTGTCGATCAAATTCCCAATTTCCATGGTATCAAGTATACATCAAATGATTTGGCAGAAGGTTACAATGCATTGCAAGCTGCTAAAGGAAGATATGCTGTATTTTTGGGAAATAATACGGTAAACAAGCAATGTATATGTCGCAGGCAAATGGTTATTTTTGTGAAATGGCTTCTGCCTAGGCAAATGCCTTCTGCCTGGGCAAATGACTTCATGAAAAGAATGTTTATTTAAAAACCATTTGCCTAGGTAAATGCATTTGCCGTGGTCCTTGTTAGGTAAATGACTGTGATATACTCTTATTTGATAACATATTAGGCGTACAATGTGTTTTGTAGACTACAATAAAAAGCAAAGCACTGTAATTTGATTGGTTTTAAGCGCTATAAGCGATCATGCAAACCTGTCACATTGGGGCGGTCATGCATAGTTTTGGTTAGTTAATTTTTTTAAATTTGTTTTATTAAGAAAAAAATGTAACTAACCAGAACTTACCATAACCCCCATCCCCAATGTGACAGGTTTGCATGACCGTCTGCTTATGCAAATATTTCTATTTCCATTTGCCTAAAAATTGCTTAGGCAAATGGAATCAAATGCATTTGCCTAGGCAGAAGTCATTTGCCTAAAATAACCATTTGCCTGCGACATATACACTGATTGGTTTCATAAATTTTTAGTTTGAAAAAACGTCTAAATTTAATTACAGAGTAACCTATTTAAAAATGCTTTGTTTCACCAATGAGAAGTAAAAATTTGTGAATTATTGTTATATACAGGTTGAGCTAAATAATATAACACATAGGCAATGTGAGGAAAAGAGACAATCTAACTAAATCCCAACATGTAAACATGCGTGACTAATACTGCTTGTTTTGTTATTCTATTACTCGCCGATGAACCAAAACTGCTTGCTCAAGCAGTATACAGAGTAAACAAACTTAAGTCGGCACTATTGTTAACTTCTTAATTATTGGAGATATGAAATCGGTTAATTTAGTAAAGTTTTAGTATTTTTTCGCTAAATAACGTGCTGAAAACAGAAAAACAATTAAACGATTTATTGCAAAAACCTACTTTTTTATATCACCATTTGAAAGATCCCTCAAAGAGGTTTAAAAAAGTTCACGTGATATATTCAATTTTTAATAGTTTCGGAAATATGGCCATGATCCGGAATTTCACATTAGACTGGCATTTTTAAATAAAACATCCTGTATATTGCATCACCATTAAATAGATATTTTAAAGAGCTTTAAGAAAATACCACATTTGATAGGTCTATCTCTTTTAGTTTTGGAAATATGGCCATCGAAATCTAAAAAATAGTACATAATAGGTTTGTTCAGTGGCGTATTTACCAAAGGCTGAGTAGGCTGGAAGCCTATGGCGGCGTTTTTTAGGGGGCGGCAGATTTTGTAGTTATAAATAATTTTGTGGATTTCGAATTTAATTTTGTACGTAATTGAAAGAAAGGAAAGTGAGGACTTTTTTTGGTCTTCAAAATTGTTTTTCAAGGAAAAAGGATAAACATAGGGGCGGCGAAAATAAAATAGCCTACGGGCGGCAAATATGTAAATGCGCCTCTGGGTTTGTTTCAGCAGGCTGTCAGAAACGTTTGCGAACGTTCGGATTCTGCGCACGTCAAATTTGTCGTTCAGCAGTTCAATGTTTGTAACCTTATACACTTGTTTGTTGTTTCAGCAGTAGTTATAAATGTAGGAAACATGTTGGAGACTGTTTGAGAAGTTTGCAAACTTTCTTCAAACATTACTGACAAATTTTTAACGTAACCTTTCTTGTATTGACGTATAAGCAGTATGCACGCCTTGTTTATTTTTCGTTCCAGCAGAAAATTGTTACCAACATTTCTGACTAATGTTTGTAACAATTTCTGCGTTTTACGATTGTTGCTAACTCGTTTCCAACATTCTGCTGGAACAAACCTAATGTCTATTTTATCTTGGACACCAAACTTAGTGCTTAGCTGTAGATATAATATAAATTTAACATAATTTTTAGATTTGAATGACCATAATTTCAAAACTATAAGAGATAGACATATCAAATACTGTATTTTTAGTTCAGCTCTTAAAATATCTATTTAATAGTGATGCAATAAACATGGTGTTTTATTTTAAAAATTTCAGTTTACTATCAAATTTCTGAGGATGACTATATTTTTAAAACTATTAAAAATTGAATATATCTAGAGTTGGGTCGAATACTGAATTTCGGTATTCGAATAATAAGAAAAAAGATATCGAATACGAATACGCAGTATTCATGAATACCATCAATAACAATCAAAAAGAGACAACCCTCCTTTTTATTTATTTTTTTTATGAGAAAATGCAGAGGCGAACATTTTTTTCTTAAAAAATATTCGCATTTTTAAGTAATTGTATAAAAAAAATGTTTTTCCTAAATTTTAACACCCTGAAGTTCCAAAAGTAGGACGTTTAGAATATTATCAGTTTTAGGCGTTCAACCAATTATAACCGCGGTAACATAACCGATTGGTAAATACTGTTTTAAAATTGGTTCTTCGCCTAAAATTGATGTATATGTTCATAAAAAGTGTTTTCTTATTTTTTGTTGGAGAATCTTTCCTTAAAGTTTATAATAATAATAATAATAATATTGCTTTATTGTCCAAGAATAATCATTTGACACAGCAGAATAAAAATAAAATATTAACAATAATAATAATATTAATAATGATAAGATACATGCTTTATGTAATGGTACGACTAATTAAAATTATCATCAAAGTATTCTCTTATACAAATAAATATTTTTCACTGCTTTTAAATAAGACTGCGTAATCCTGACTAAAATCAGCTGGGAAATAAAAATGGCTGACTTTTTATTTTTACTGTGAATGAAAATAAAATTTATTTATTGATCCCGAAAATTCCGGGACTTTAAAAGGAAAATTTAATCCCAAAGATTTCGGGACTGTACAAGAGGCGGGATCTCGGGATTATATCCCCTACACACAAGTGATAACAGATATTACAACTTATAATCAAATAGAATAACAATACTGCACAAATACAGACGTAATCCAATTTCGTTCCTTACGCGGCCTGTCTCGTCTCGTCGACATCAAAACCACCGCAAACATGTTTTAACCCGCTTAAGATGCGTGAAAAATAATATTAATAATCATAATTAAACAGTATTTAAAATCAGTATCAGTACAGTATTTAAATACCGGTATTCGAATACCAGTATTTAAATACCGGTATTCGAATACCAGAATATTCAAAAACGATATTCAGAATACAGAATACCGACCAAAATAGTATTCGGTCGAATACCGAATACCAAACAAATAGAATTCGAGTAGTATTCGAATACCAGCCAGATGTATTCTAAATACTATTCTGAATACCGAGTATTCGAATACTACCCAACTCTGAATATATCACATATGAACTCTTTTAAAGTTCTTTAATAGACCTTTCCAAAATATAATATACGAGGTGTTCCATTTAAAAAGTATATTTTTTGTAATAAATCGAAAACTCCATGTTCAATTGATTTTCTGTTTGCAGCATATTAATCAGCGGAAAAAATGCTACATCTTTACTAATTTAACCAGATTCGTATCTCCAATAATAAAGAAGTTAAGCAATAGTGCCGACTTAACTTTGATCACCCTGTATTATATTAAACCTTCAATTTTTAGCTGATTGAACCAGGATTTGGCATCGGCTTTGACTCTGTCATTGCGTCAGCTGTGAATGTTTTGCCAGGACATGTCGTTCAAATTCTTAAAGCTATACAAGAAAACAAAGTAACGGAAGCTAGATCAATCCAAGAAAAACTCACTAAGGCCTGTAAAATAATTTCAAAATATGGTAAGTTTATCCAAAATTACAATCCTTGTAATATTGGATTTTGTAATAAAGATAAATAGTTATTTATTATACGATGGAAAAGAGCTTTAGATTTTAGCTCGAGCAAAGAATACCAATCCATAGAACCCCACAAGTGAGATTTCAGCGTACCCTAAAAAAATTTAGTACCTACCCTGACCAACAGATGGCGAAAGTAGTACGATGTCGCTTTGCTAATACGATTACCATCAGAAATTGATAGCAGTCGCTGACGAGCAGTCGGCAGGATCAGTTAGAGTGAGGATATACGCCAAAATTTAATAAAAAATAAAATCCCCGATAAATGGTAGTATCCATAAGATTATTAAATTTATGATTTCAGAATAGGATATATCGATGGGTTTTTGACAAAACATCGTAAGCGACATTCGTCAGTTTTACGGGAAACGTTTTTTTCATTGGCTTTATTTCAGATGAAGATATGTTCTATATTGGTTCGGCGGTTCATTTTAATTAATGGTAGTTATTAGGTACACGCCAAAAAATAAATTAATAGTACCAAAAAACCAAAAAAAAAAAAAAATAAAGCAACTAAATAGAGAACTAAAAATCAACTTTTAGTGGCAAGTCTTCCACCGTTGTCAAGATAAATTAAATAAAAATAAAAATTAAAAAATAACTATTATTTAGGTTTAGAATTTTAAAATTTTTGTTTTTTTTTAGAGATTCTGAAAATTTTGACATTAAATGTTAAATATGTTTGTTTTGTAATTCAAATTAAGAAGAAATCTAAAATAAAAATATTCAGATCTCGGTTTTCTTTAAAAATAACGCGATGGGAAGAAAATATCGTTTCCCGTAAAATTGGCAAATGTCGCTTACGATGTTTTGTAAAAACGCATCGATATATCCTATTCTGAAATAATAAATTTAATAATATTATGGATACTGGGTGCATTTATCGGGGATTTTATATTTATTAAATTTTGCGTATATTCTCACTTTAACTGATCGGGCCGACTGCTATCAATTTCTGATGATAATCGTATTAGCAAAGCGACATCGTACTACTTTCGCCATCTGTTGGTCGCGGTAGGTACTAAAAATTTTTAGGGTACGCTGAAATCTCACTTGTGGGTTTCTATGGATTGGTATTCTTTGGCTCGAGGTTGTGTTGTCCGACGCGAAGCGGAGGGAAACAATAAACCGAGAGCTAAAATTTAAAATTTATCCCGTGTATAATACACAATTTTTCCTGTGATAGAAAAAACGACGACTTCTGTAAAATAAATTATTCTGAAATTAAATATTTACCTTTACTTACATATGTGTATGTATGTCGGGGAAAAAAGTACTCTTTTTTTCCATGGAAAAAAGTAATTTTATGAAAAGTCACATTTTAGTATCTGTTAACAGAGATACAATTTTTCCCGTCGCGGCTTTTTTTGGTAAAAATGTATAATAAATTTTTTAGGTCCGTGGATACCTGCCGTAAAGGCCGCCATGAACGTACTTACCCCGGTAAACGTTGGACCAGCCAGACCACCCTTTAAAAACCTAAACGAAAATCAACAGAAAGAACTGGCTGCCGCCCTTAAACAAAATGTTTAATGGATATTTTTACTTCCTTTCTTTGATTCTCTGAACTTAACAAAGTTGGATATATTTGGAATTCACGCCAGTAGGATCAGATACCACATGCAATGAATTTTATGGACAACATGCAAATCAAAAAATACTTATAAAATAAATAAATCAATGTTTAATCCAACAAAAATTGTTTAAATTTGGTTTTTAAAAATAAAAATATTTTGTTACAGTAGTACAGTTACAAGGTGTCCACACCTTCTGGGACACCCCTCTGCAAACCATTTGCAAAAAAACAGCTTTGCGGAAATTAACTATACAATAGCTATTTATGTATCAAAGGGCGTTACTAGGACTATAATGCCCTGAAGGTCGAAATAGCCCGAGGGCCTTTGGCCATAGGGCTAGATTTTGACCTGATGGGCATTATAGTCCAGTAAAGCCCGTGGTGCATACTAATGCTTTATGTTTTACCCAAAAAAGAGTTTTTCAATGACTAATTACATTATTTATTCGCAATATAAAAAATAAGTTGCACCTGTACCTGTATACGTAAGTAGATAATGACTGGTGTTAAGTTTGACTTTGATGTTTCTATCAGTTAGTCAGTTGGCATTTTTATTTAACGATTTGCTCAAAATGAAAGAAATTCCACAAAATATAAGAGAAAAGGCCATAAAAGCGACCGAAAATCTTTTGCCAGTTAAATCAAGGCAACAGTATGATCGGGAGTATGGCATATTTGGTATTTGGAAAGATTCGAACGCAATTCTTCAAATAACCCAAACCGTTTTAATGGCATATTTTCAGGAACTGGTAAGATATTGATTTTATTTTAATACATATGTTTGTATAAACTTGATCTTTATTGTGAGAGAAAAAAATTGGATAAGCAATAAAATTTCCATATTAGCGCATTAGGGCATTATAAGCGGGCATTATCATAATGCCCGCTTATAATGCCCTAGGTGTGATAGCAGGTATTATTGCTACCATAACATATTCCGTTTCTAAGGTATTACAGATCAATAATAGATGGGTAAAACATAAATTCTGTGCATATTATCGCAGTTTTAATTATTTTTTTGTATATTTATAACAGCTTGGACACTTTACTAGACTTAGTTTGGTAGGTCCAATTGGACAGGCCCCGAACTTCCCACTTTGTTCATTCTTTTATCCCTAGAGTTTCTAGAATTCCCCTCCAAATTTTTAAGTATTTAAATACCGTATCAACAAACTCCCTCTTACCTCGCTTAAGACACCCACGGTATGTTAGTATTTAATAAATAATTTTATATAAATTTTTATAAATAAAAAAAGGTACTACACAAATTAAAATAAATCAAACATTTATATAGCTTATCACCATAAAGTTTATTAAAATTATAAAAAAAATCATATTTTTTAAAATGTAATTTATTTACAGGGTGTCTCATTAATACTAAAAGGGCAATAAATCAATTTAGTTTGTCATATTAGAAAGATATATGATACAAAATGTATATGTATGTTAAAAAAAAAAACAATAAAATCATAACTATAAAACAAATAGGTCCCCAAATCAACGTTGTAATTTATAATCAAAGGGTGTTTCAAATTATCCCTTTAAACTGTATTATGTCTGTTTAGTCAACTCTTTTAGATATTCTTCGATTGCTACAATATTGCTTTAAAGTTCTATTTTTGTTAAGACGGTCTAAATCATTAGGTAAAATCCTCTATTGACATAATAACACAAGGAAGAAATTCAAATCAATATCATAATATTTATTGACAATCACAAATCATTCTTTGGGTTACTCCATACTCTCCACCTCGTATTACATCTGTATTAGGTAAAGGCATCAAAGTGTCATTTTATTAACTAAATTTGATCTCAGACACTTATCTTTATTAAATAATAAATAAGCCCCTCTCTATGACTTTACCATTGTTTTTAGTTTCGTTTGCTAAAATAGTAAAATCCTAGAGTTCTATAATTATCACTTTGACATCCCATTTAGTGGGTGTAACTTATAGATGGGTGGTCCTAACCAAACTGGGAGTCCACCTTATCTATAAGCTCCGCCCATAAACGACGTCATACCAGAGAATGCAGCAGTGGGCGGAGCTGTTAGTTAAGGGTGTATAAATTAATAATCCATAAATAACTATTAGGTTTTTTCTTTCATAGTTGATAATTCGGTATAATGGGCATTACAAGTAGTTTTTATTTTTAGGATATATTTTACAGAAGCACTCTATATAAACAAGCTAACATAACATATTGTAAATATTCGGTAAAAATGTAAAGTCCTAACTAAAACTCTGGCAAGTAACCCAAAAAATATTTGAAATAAGAGTCCACCAAAACAGTATAGAACATAAGAATATATTTATCTACTTATTATTGAAGTTTATGCCCTTATTAAAAATAATTTTATGTATTATTGACTATCTTCTAATGGTTTCAAAATAAACAAATAATTAAAAAAAAATTAAAACGACTGTTAATGTATTTCATTTCATATGTACAATTGTTCGGAATTAAAAAATAAATCTGGATTAAAATACATTTAGTTTCACTGATCACCATAACCTCTTTTTGGACCTCAGAGGTTTTACAGATGTGTGCACACATATTAATATACCTATATATAAATTACCTAAATATAGCGGTAAAAAATTAATTACCTCAATCACATAAGTATTTTTTCTCTTGACCGGGTTTTGCCTCTTCGTGTTCTTTAATAAAAAATACTGCTAGAATGATCTCTGCATTGTATGTCAAATTAGGTTGCATTTATAGATCTGTAAATTATTAGGTTTTCTAAAAAATTTGGAGCATAGATACTAAAATTTTATTTAAATTAAAAATAAAAAAAAATCCCATAAAATGCAACTTTTTTGAAAGACACTGTATATTTAAAAATGATAAAAACTTACTAAAAACTGAGGTTCAACTTAATCTGACATACAAAATATAACAATAAAATAATTACTTAAAAAAGTCAACACACTGCTCAAATTTATTCCATTTTATCAAACTATGTAAAAATTTTGTCAAAACTTATTTAACAAAAAAACCTTAAAAACATATACTATAAAAAAATATTTATCAAGGATATTTTTAAGTAGTTTCAGAAACAATACTCTATGATATGAATTTGTCTGTACTAAACCAAATTCAAATTATTTAACAACTTTCACAATATTACTTTACTTTTTACCTTTTTATTTGAAAATTTCACTGGGAAATAAACCAACTTCAATTAAGGACATTTAGTGGGTTTTAGTCAATAGTAAAAACATTAATTCTTAGAAAAATATCAATCCATTATCACATTCCCATTAAAGAAAAACTTAAATGTAACAACCCATTAGGGCGTGACTACGTATATGTCGATAATTTTTAGAAACATCTAAGCAGCTTTTACAATTAAAAAAACAACTGTTTTACTCCAAACTAGTCTGTAACAACCTTAAGTCATATTACCAAAAAATCACAACATATGATAATAAACTAAAACTTCTTACGACATTTAGGGGGCGGAGTTGCAAGGCGAGTAGGTGGAGACCTAAATTAACTTAAATAAAAATAAACCTTATCTATAAGCTCCGCCCACAAACAAGTCGTTATAACAGAAAATGTCGCAGTGGGCGGAGCTAATAGGTAAGCGTGCATAAATTTATAATACATAAATAACTAATAAGTTCCTTCTTTTATGGTTGTTAATCTGGTATAATTGGTATTATAATGGGTTGCTACATTTAGAGTGTAGATTGAAAAAAAACACTATAATAAACAAACTAACCTACTGTAAACAATGGGTAACAAATTAAAGACATAGCCAGGACAAAATGTATGGTAAAATATTTATAAAAAAACAAAAACTTATCTTTTATCACCTTAACCTTTTAGAACTAAACAACAAAGAGGAGCACCTTAGTCGTTGGTTCATGTCACATGTATTATAAAATAAAACATCCCCAAAATCTTATATGATCACTACACACACTCACCAGTCCGAGTTTCTATCCGAAAGACCTGCAAAAAGGTTTTTATATAAAGGTTAAAACAAAACATCTTACTGGAGTTAGTAATAATAATAAATATACTCACATTAACATAGATGGCGGTAATGTGATGTCCAACTCGGCATTTGGTCAAAGAAGGGTGCATCGGGACAACCAGCTTGTTGGTTTCTTTTGTGGTTCTGAAGCTCTTAATTGGTGTCCACCCTTTGGGGGATTGCTTGCTTCCTAAACGTAAAAATATACACAATTTACCCATATTCCTATATTCTTAGTCAAGTATTTTTGTATGTACTTTATGAAAGAATATAACATGTGGGTCAATCAACTTTTTTTTCCCAGTTTTAAAATTTTCAATAAAACCAGAAAAATTCTCATTAGGATCAAAATGCAGGGTCACTACCAACAGAGCTAATAAACTTGTCAATCATTAAGCCATATAACCATATCCCAAGGATAATCAAATTGTCCTAGAAGCAACAATTCAGTTGTTCAAGTGACTGGTTTTTCAAAACGGACATTTTTTGAATTTTTTAAACATTAAACTGTCTGATAGAATATATATTTTTTTGGCATTTTTTTTTAGCGCACGGTGATATTTAGATCAAATACGATCTTAAACACCATAACGTATTAAAAAATGTTAAGACACAGATTAAAGCCAACCACTTTTTTTTGGAGAAACTTCGTCGAGTGAGGCCGCAGTTATGATAAAAAAATTATGAATGATCATTTTTTTATCTTTGGACAATCCACGAAGGCTAAAAGCTTAAATACTAACGTACCGTGGGTAAGAGGAAGTTTGTTAACACGAGACTTAAAAACTTGAAGATTTGGGGGAGAAGGAAGAGACCTCCGCTGGCAGTAGGTTCCACAGTCTAGAAACTCTAGGGATAAAAAGAACGAACGAAATGGGAAGTTCGGGGCCTGTCCAATTGAACTGTATAGGGATGCATACGCGCGGCACCGCGAGTTTCTCTGTTGGGAGCTGCAAGAGGAGTGACTATACTGGATAATTCGTCGGAGTAGAATCCGTAAAAGTATCTATAGAAGAGCGATAGATCTCCCACAGCTCGACGATGGGCAAAAGAAGGAAGTCTTTGAGTAAGTAAAGGATCATTAATAAGACGAACAGCCCTTCTTTGAATGGCATCAAGAATGCTGAGGGTTGTAGGAGATGCCATTCCCCAGACATGAGAACACATACAAAGTGTATAAATTGGAAGGAGAAAAATACTTTTGGCTCGGAAAAGAAATCCAAGCTTTTTGAAGCCGCGGTGGCTATAGATACAATGTGTTTATGCCAGTTAAGGTTATTCTCAAATGTGACGCCCACAAGGCTAAATGTGTCCCCGCTCTGCAAAATCTGGCCACTCATAAGCAAAGGATTAGTGTTTGATGATTTTTTCGCGACAAGGAACATGACGAATTGTGTTTTGGATGCATTAAATTGAACGAGATTTTTGGCGCCTCTATCCAATATCAAATTGAGACCATGTGAAAGAGATATCTGCATCGCCCTGCGTTTTCTTTCCAAGTCGGGTTGAGAGATTGGTTTGGGAACCTGAAAAGTGGAGTGAAGGGTACTATCGTCAGCATAACTATGAATGGGATTGGTTGTGGAAGAAAAAAGGTCGTTGAGGTGAAGAAGAAACAAAGTTGGTGCTAGTACTGAACCTGTGGCACTCCAGCATTAATTTCGTGAAAGCTTGAAGAGTGGCCATCAACAATGACTGATATACGTCGATTAGAAAGATAACTGGAGAGCCAAGAGCAGAGTTTAGTTGGAAGACCGTAGGAGGGAAGTTTATTAAGAAGTGCGTCATACCAGACTTGGTCGAAAGCTTTGGATATATCAAGAGCAACGATCTGGGACTCACCTAGAAACTCAAGAGACTTGTTCCAGTTGTGTGAAACGAAGGAATAGAAGATCTGCTGTAGATCTCTTGTGACGAAATCCGTATTGCCTGTCATGTAAAATTTTATGTTTTTCTAAATACCTAAGAATTTGCGAGTTAATGGATTTCTCCATTACTTTACAAAGCATTGAGAGGAGTGAAATGGGCCTATAGTTGGATAGAAGAGATTTAGATCCTTTCTTGGGAATAGGACCAAATATATATTTAAAAAATGCCAAACTAAACAATTTAATAAAACATAGCATAACTTTTCTTAATAAGTAGTATACCCATATATTAATTTTTAAAATTACAGTTATTTAAATTCAAGCGTGTTTTAGTAATATGAAGTTATAGATACGAGTGTTGCAAGGGGACTAAGAGTAAATTTATAAAACACATCACTTTGAATCACTTGAAGAACTATTAAACCTTTTTTTTTACCTAGTATTAATTTTGCTCTGGGACAACTAAAAGTTGATTCACCCATGTACGCTCTAATTGAGAAGTTTGGACCGCGTCAAACTGACATTGTAAGCCGACGTTTTGCCATCAATTGCACGAAACATATCCTAACGAAAAGGTTTAATTTATTTCACAGAAACTACCCTTTTCTTTTAACGTTCATGATAAACTATCCTTAAATTTTATGGCATTGTATGGCACACACAAACAAAAAAAAAGTTTTAGGTGAGAATCCAAGCTTAGTTAGTAGCGCTTCTATTAAAAACAATACAGCATAATGCATTGAAACATGTAAAGCCGGCTACTCACTACGCGGTACTCTTACCAAGTACTTGGTAGAATAGAATAGAATAGAATAGAATATGTTTTATTTCCAAATAAGTACATAATATGTACATAGGTTCGTCAATTATAACCAATAAATCAGATACAAAAACACAAAGACAAATAATTTTGTATGTTGTTACATACAATGTCAACATATCAGATAAGAATAAAAACTTATATATAAAATACAACTTAATCTAAACAATATAAACATATATACACATATATGTAAAAAACGCTCACAATACAAATATAAAACAAGCAAATTATTTATCTATAAATTTTAGAAAACAATAGCAGTATCCAGAACAATGTAATTAAAAGTCAAGTTACTTGGCCTGCTAAAAATTCTTTTAGCGAATAAAACGCACCATCGATGAGAAACTTTTTGACAGCATTTTTAAATTTAACACCACGTAGGGCTCTAAGATTTGGAGCTAAATTGTTGTATAGGTTTATACAATTATACATTGGCGATCGCTCATAGAAAGAAGTTTTGTGTTTGGGTACCAAAAGCAAATCTTTTACTCTAGTGTTGCTGTTTAAATTTAAATTTGTAAACAGATGTCTATTTTTATTTACAAACGTAAGACATTTATATATATAGACGCACGGGAAGGTTAAAATTTGTTTATTAATAAAGGTAGATTTGCATGAGTCTACATATCCCATATTAAAAATAAGTCTTAATATTCTTTTTGAGCAACGAAAACTCCCTCACACAGACTACTGCAACCCCAAACAATTACATTGTATGTAAGAAAACTGTAAGCTAATGAGTAATAAACGGTCATCAGACTCTCTTCACTTAAAGTGTTTTTTAATTTTAGAATAGCATAATATGCGGAGTTTAGCTTGGCACAAACATGACCAATGTGCACATCAAAAGTACAGCCTGAATCTAGATAAGTACCCAAAAATTTAACAGAATTTGAGGCCTTTACATTATTCTCTACAAAAAAATAGTCTGGTACTGGCTTACGAATATGCATATTTACAATGACTGTTTTTCTGTATTTAAAATTAAGTTATTTTTTGACACCACACTTCAAAGTCATGTTGCACCATCATCATACTTGCTCCAAGCTCTTCCAAGCTGTCAGACACGACTACAACTGTTGAATCATCCGCATACATTGTCAGATTATTAGCTTTTAAATGGTTTGAGACATCGTTAACATAGAGTATAAAAGCAGTGGCCCGAGGACAGAACCTTGCGGAACTCCCAAGTGCACTGCTTTAGTATCAGAAAAAGTCTCCCCATATTTAACAATTATTTTTCTATCAGTCATATAAGACTCAATCCAGTTAAGAAGAGTACCCCGTATGCCCATATTATAAAGCTTTGCTATAAGGAAAGATATATTTACTGTGTCAAAAGCAATTGACAAATCAAAAAAGAGGGAAACAACAAATTTTCCCTGATCCAAGCTTTTATAAATAAAATTTAAAAGGTTAAATGACGCAGTCTCTGTAGATTTTCCAGGGAAGAAACCATGCTGACACTCTTCTACGAGGCCGTATCTTCCAACAAAATGAATTATACGGCGATAAACAACTACCTCAAGCACTTTGGAAAATATAGATGGCAAAGTTATTTGTCTATAGTTCTCTATATCGGTTTTATCATTTTTTTTATAAACTGGAACTATATTTACGGTCTTTAGTACCTGAGGAAACACGCCCTCTGATAAGCTAAGGTTTACGAGATCACTTAGTAGGGGGCCAATCAACTGACCAATGGACTTTAGTAGTTTAGAATTTATACCATCAGTGCCTGAAGAATTCTTATTTTTAAAGTTACTAATTATGTTTCTTATCTCAGTCTCATCAGTGTTTGTAACCACTATTGAATTGCTCAATAAGGGACCAACTGTACATATGGTACTACTTGTACCATACTTATTAATTAGTTTTTTCTGAGACATTGCTGAAGTAATTTACAAATTTGTTTGCTATATCGTGTGGTTCAGTGATTAATTCATTATTAATAGTTAACTGAATAGCGTGATTATTAAAATTTTGCCTGTTAAGCTGATTATTTACAATTTTCCATATAGTTTTGCTTTTATTTGTGGAGTTGGAAATAATATTTTTATAGTAATCTTTTTTACAATTTTAATTTTATTTTTATATTCCTTTTTTTAACTTTGTACATTTCACAAAGTTCTACATTTCCTATATATTTTTGTTGCCAGTATAATCCGTCCAACTCTAATTTTAATTGTGCTAATTGGGAGTATACCAATTTTCAGCCCTAACATTTTTAACAACATTTAACCCTAACTGGACAGGCAAAATCCAAACAATACACTATATTTTCAACAAATGCCTTCCACACATGATCAGTTCCTTTGTAACAATATAGAATTTCATTCCAATTCTGCCGTTTTATAATGCTAGTAAATGCCTGTATATTACTAGGTGATAAGCACCTTTCTTTTTTTTTTGTTTATTACATGTTGTTGATGACACCTTATCACTCAAAAACATGAAATTCATAGAGTGTGCAAAATGATCGCTTATGTGTGGATTAATAATATTACACGTATACATTTTATTGTCAATGTTTGTAACTACATAATCTATCGTGGAGATACTGGTTACACCGTTCTTATTGGTAAAAATTCTAGTGGGCTCTGTAGTGGTTATATTAAGTCCAAAAGAGTCAAACAAATCACATAGCTTTCTTTTATTATTGTTTTCAGTAAGGTAATCTACATTTAGGTCGCCACAAAAAGTAAAAAGCTTATTGTAACGCCCAAGAATATTTGAAAAGACTGAAAAAACTACGTCAAGAAAAACGTCTATGTTGCCAGCACCCGGTCGAGTAGCAGCAGACTATACAGACATCATCAAAACTAACTCCGCGTTGTTCAGTGCCGGAGATATACAATTTATTGTATTAGTAGAACAACCGTTTACACAACAGTTTTTAATTGTTATTAAGTTGTAAATTCTTTTACTTTAAATAAAAAACATTTGGAATTACATCTTTCAACAAATATCACTTCCAAAACAATGCAAAATGAAATGCGCAAATTCTAGACGCCACTGGATTGATCTCAGTTTTGATTTTTACCCAGTCTTGCCAACTATTCTCCGAGAAGTGCCCTTCCTTGCGTCCCCGACCTCGAACCGCCTAAATATAAGCTAACCTTGGTACTTGATACTTATCAATTACCAAGTCTCTACGTACTTAGCAAGTAGTGTGTACGACGACTCGTTTAGACTTGGCAAGTTACTTGCACTTCCCGAGCTGCAACGGAAAACAATCACAAGTCAAAGGAGCCAAGTACTTGACTTGGCAATTTATTTACCGGCGCTACATGACGCGTTACTTGGCAAGTAGAATTGAAGGGTCGTGGGAATAACTATCAAAGTCCGATTGGCATATTTTATCAGTATTTGCGTCTTAATATTTTAGGTTAAATATTGTTAGGTGGCACGTTGTTAAGCTGTGGTTGTATCTTTAAACGTTTTTTTTTTTCGAGGACTTTGAACTTTTCTTGGTGCAATAGTGGTATTATACTGGGTACTAGCTATTTGATGGTGCAATATGCAAAGAGCTGGCGCTAGTCGAGTGGCGCAGGTAGCAACCCCACTTTATATACAAAAAATAAAAATACCTACCTATCTTTACGATTGTTAAAAGATGTAACCCACCACCTTCTACGTTTGCACATCTTCTTACCATTTTTTTATAAAATATAACCACAACTGATTGTTACAAAAGCAGCTAAAACTGTCGTTTCACTTTTGTTCATCTTTAAAAACTACTTTTTGTTTTTAACTTGTACTTTCCAAAAAATAGCAATTTTATAAGTAGACGCGTAATGTAGATAGCTTACTTGGAACTCGACAAATACTTGCCAATTATAGCTTTGTTCGCGAGTTCGATTCTGAACCGGTTCTGGGACTATTCGCATGCGCAGTGAAAAAAGCAGCGTTCGCGTTTAGTAAAATCCTCTATTTTTAGTAACAGTTCTGTGTTCGCGGGTTACAATGGAATCAGTTCGTTACCGGTTCGTAACCTGATTAGCAGTCCTGGGATTTTTGTTGGAACTAAAAGTTCAATTCGGAATTTCATGCGCATTGTCGACACGGTCAGCTGTTTTTGTGGTACAGAAATAAACCGTTGTATAACAGTTTATTTATTTTTGCCACTTTTATGCGGGTTAATATATCTGTTGAATATTTTTTTTATATTTTTGTGATTCTGAGCGTATATAAACAAAGGATTTTTAATTGTATTCCGTATGAATGTATGTATGCAATGAAATAAATAAAGATTTAATTAAAAAATATAGACAATATTACAAGATTTTACCATTTCTTGTTGTTTGAATTTTATCTTTAGTTAAATACACATACTTATGTTAAAAACGAGAGGAGGCAGGGAATCCCTCGTCTTCCGCCGAAGACCTCGAGTGGCATTGGACAGTATAACAATTTACCTTTTTTTGTTTGAATTTTTTTTTGTATAGTATCCAATTTAACCATGAAAAATCCTAACCAAAAGGCTAGGTTAGAATACATCCTCAGCTGTATAGAAAATCGTTCGCGGTAAATAAAAGTTCCAAACTAATAAATAACTAGACATGCGCTTTAAAACAATTCTAAACCAGTTCGGTTCTGGTTCAGAATCGGTTCATTACTAGACCCACGAACAAAGCTTATATTCCGAGTCAAGTTACTCGCCAAGTACCGCGTAATGAGTAGCCGGCTTAATATACCGAAGAAAGTATCCTCTGATTTAAATGTTTTTTTTTACTAATTTGAATAATAGTTTTTATAGTGGATGAGATAACTAAAACAGTATATCTGGCATAAAATGTTAAAGAATATGTAACACCTATCTAGAATGGATTTTGAAACAAATTAAATAATTTTCGGAGCTAAGTAATTTTTGCGCGTAAAGATCTATTCAATAGTAAAAATGCCACAAGCGTCATAAAAATAAGGACGGCAATCAACTATTGCTGTCTAAACGCGTCGTTGAACTATTGCGCGAGCAACAAAAGGGTGAATAATAGCGAGACAGAACTGATGACGCCGTGGAACTTTTACTATTGCAAAGATCTTTAATATAGAATAATTCCCCAAAATGTTTGGAACAAGAAACAATTTGTGGTGAATACAGGGTGTTTTATAACTTATCCGACAAACTTTAAGGGCTAACTCTACAATAAAAAATATGAAAAAAACTTTATATGAACAATGTCCTACATATTAGTTTTTGAACCACGGAGTGCTAAGGAAGGGCGAGGGGGTAGAGGGGTTTGTTTGGATTCCATTCAAAGCCTTAAAAATATATACCTCTAGAGTCAGCCTTTATGGCAGTGTGAAAAAGTGCATGAAAAAGAAATATGACAAGAGTATAATCTATCGCTTTTGGTCCTGCTGACCACTTTGATTATGCAGAGCTAAAGTTTATTGCTTTTTAAGCATGCGATTGTTTGCACAGCTAAGCGGTAAGACTGCCTCTAATAGGTATGTTCTTGAGGGTTAGAAAAACGTCAACGTCGTGTGCCGTCACACTAAATGCGCGTATAATATCAAGTTCTACAGTAAAAAATCATCGTCGTTATTTATTCTTCAATTTGATAGGGATTTGACCATGACGAAAAGTCAAGAGATCAAATTTGTTTCAAACCTAATGTGAATTTTATTTTAGAAAAATGCAGTGGCGGACTATTTTTTTATTAAAAATATTTACCTTAAACATCTCATGGACGACACTGACATATGTTTTCTTGTATACTAAAAAAAATCTTCTGATGCATAGAAGGCGTCTCTTAATTTTTAAAATTTTCAAAGCCCTGTAGTTCAAAAACTAAGACATTTAGGACATTGCTCATAAGGTTTTTTCTTATTTTTGATTGTAGAATTACCCCTTAAAATTTGTCGGATACGTTTTGAAACACCCTGTATATGGTACTGGCCCCAACCAAATTAACCATTCAATTCTATAGATATACCGAGATTAGTGTACAGCCAGTATGACACCATTTTGTTAGTAAAATAATGGATTAATATTCCCAAAGAAAACTGAAAAAAGCATATTAAAAACAAGCAGCAGAAAAGAACTCTTTTATTTACCTTCTGCCAAGAACAGGGTGAGCAAGAAAGGAACAGAAAGAAGTATTAGTTAAATCGATCACCATTATAAGACACATAATTAAACCAACTATAGCTTTCACTTTCACACAAAGCTTGGAGCTTTAGTGGTCTAGGGATAGACTACATTATACTGGGCCAAAAAATTAACATTTATTTTTATTTTTAAATATATCAAAAATATTGCCCTTAATATAAATATTAAGGGGATGCCGTAACTCGTTAAATGATCTAAAACGCGATTCGCTGCCGTTTTTAAATATTTGTTTGAGAAAAAGTTGTATATTGAAAAGTTTCTTAAAATGATCCAAAGATTATCGGAAAGTTGGTTATTTTTACGGATTTGTAATTTTGGGAAATTTAATGTGTTAATTATTACCATTACCAAAAATCAATTAACTTTCCGATAATCTTTGGATCATTTTAAGAAACTTTTCTATATACAACTTTTTCTTAAAACAAATATTTAAAAAACGGCTGCGAATCGCGTTTTAGCTAATTTAACGTGCTACGGCATCCTCTTAAGAGGTATATCTTCACGACTAAAAGCATTTTTGACAAATATCTTTTTTATATAAACTAGCACATTCCTAATCTGAAAAATTTTACCAAGATACAGTGTGTCCCAAATTGGTGATGGATGTATTGGGATCTCGGAAACCATAGGAGATAGAGAAACGGTTAAATGGGGAAAGTTTTAGGCAATTTTATGAGTAACATCATGCCGCTTACATAGTGAGTCTGGCTGTTCAGGTTTTTGAGATATTTTCAAAAAACTGAAATGTTGCATTTTTGAAAATAGGCTGTAACTTTTTTATTTATCAAAATTTTTGAAATCTGTGAAAACATTTTCAAAGCAACTTTTTATGTAGAATACACCTGTGTGGTCAATTTTTTTTCGCCGCGTTTCAGTTTTCTGAGCCATCATCAGCTTTCTTTTTCTTATGGCGGCCATATTGGATTTTTACATCATCGTTTAAAGCAAAAATTACAAATTCAGTGATGTATCACACTTTGCTAAAAAATATAATTTAAGCGATGAAAAGAGAAAGAAAGAAATCTTGATAAAACAGGCAACGTTGCATAAAAAAACACTCGAAAAAACAACACGGAATAGAACTTAAACGCATAGAGGTTAAAATTAAATCGAATAAAACATATTGGTAAACCTATTTTGTTTTCGTACCATAACAGCTAAATCCCTAATTAATATTTTGAAAGACAAATGCCATCACAGATACATCAAATTTTTAACAAAATAGAAATTAATGAGCGACAATTCGGTTCTTTTTTAACGCAACCATTCGTTTTTTTAAAAATTATTAAGTGATACATATTATCCTAAAATATCTAGTGGCCTAGGTATAACAATTGCCAGTTTTCACGAAACATAACAATATTCTGGCTTCATGTCAAACTAAGTTTTAAAGTGTACATGTCGCGATGGCTGCACATTATTCTAATGAAGAAAAACTTGATATGCTTCAATGTTATTTTGCGAGCCAGAGAAACGCAAACAATGCTTTGGATAGATATTTTGAAGATTATCCCGAAAGGCACCAACCTAATTTGCAATATTTCCCAAAGCTTGTAAGAAATTTATTAAATTTTGGAAGTTTCGAAAACCCCGACCAAAGAATTATGCAAAGGAAAATGAGGAACGTGATAATAATATTCGCCAATATTTTAATGAGAACCCAACAAATTCAACAAGGACAGCCGACAGAGAAATACATATTCCAAAATCTACAGTTCATAGGGTTTTAAAAAAGAACAAATATCACCCATACAAACCCACAATAGTTCAAGGCTTACAAGAAGGTGATTATCCTAGGAGAGTGACATTTTCGAACTGGTACGTAAACAAATGCCGTGAAAATCCCAATTTTTATACCAATGTTATATGGACCGACGAGACAAGATTTAATAACTGTGGCGTATTTAATCGGCATAATAACCATCATTGGACGACAGAAAATCCAGAGTTACGAAACCAGCGAAGGCTTCAAATAAGATTCGGATTTAATGTATGGTGTGGCATTTTGGTAAGAAAATATTTTCTTGAAATCTTTTCTCAACGTCTTACATAAATCAAGATAGTGATTTTTAAAATCCTACCAATACCTACTTGATAACCAGATAGTTATTGATTAACAATTAATTCATTAATTAATTGATAATAATTATTGTCAAAGGTATACCTACTTAAGTAAATTCGTCTTTTAGGAAATCGACTTATCGGCCCATTCATATTTGATGAGACCCTCACTGGTGCAAGGTACCTTCAGATGCTTCAGAACCAAATAATTCCGGCTATTAGGGCAATTATTCCAGCAGAACAATTAAACAGGGTTTGGTTTCAGCAAGATGGCTGGTCCGGCCCACAATTCCAGGGAAGTGCAATTATTTTTAAATACTGTATTTGGCGAAAGAATTATTTCTAATACTGGCCCTGTACATCTAAAGGCCGGCCATGTCTCAGACATTACCCCTTTAGATTTTTATCTATGGGGTATGCTAAAAACGAGGTTTACGAATTTGATCCTCCCGAAAGTAGAGAAGTACTTGAACAGAGAACGAGGATGTATTAGGCACGATCAATCGTAATACGTTAAATCGCGTATCAAGAACGATTTTTACAAAATGTCAAAAGTGTATTAATAAAAACGGCCAGCATTTTTAACATTAATGTGTTAAATATTTAATTTTTAAGTTTAAAGTTTCTTTGCGTTGTGTATCATTGTTTTTGACGTTCATTAATAAAAACCTATTATAAAAAGATTCTCTTGATTTACCAATATGTTTTATTCGATTTAATTTTAACCTCTATGCGTTTAAGTTCTATTCCGTGTTGTTTTTTCGAGTGTTTTTTTATGCAACGTTGCCTGTTTTATCAAGATTTCTTTCTTTCTCTTTTCATCGCTTAAATTATATTTTTTAGCAAAGTGTGATACATCACTGAATTTGTAATTTTTGCTTTAAACGATGATGTAAAAATCCAATATGGCCGCCATAAGAAAAAAGAAAGCTGATGATGGCTCCAGAAAACTGAAACGCGGCGAAAAAAAATTGACCACACAGGTGTATTCTACATAAAAGTTGCTTTGAAAATGTTTTCACAGATTTCAAAAATTTTGATAAATAAAAAGTTACAGCCTATTTTCAAAAATGCAACATTTCAGTTTTTTGAAAATATCTCAAAAACCTGAACAGCCAGACTCACTATGTAAGCGGCATGATGTTACTCATAAAATTGCCTAAAACTTTCCCCATTTAACCGTTTCTCTATCTCCTATGGTTTCCGAGATCCCAATACATCCATCACCAATTTGGGACACACTGATATTCGTAAAGAAATTTAAATTCCCTACAAAAAGCTTTCTTCGTATATTGACGTCAAATAAGCCGTTTCCAAGTAATCGGGTTTTGAACATTGAACTATTTTTTCAATTTTGCTTCTTGAGTTTGGATTTTTTTACTACTACCAATATCAATATTGAAATAAATCCAATATATACTTTTAAAGGAAATTTGAGGCGCTACAAAAAGGTTTCTTAATATTTTTCAATAAAATCACTTCTTCAAAAGCTATTCGATGTTGAAATTACTTTTGGATTCAACTTAAAGGTCGAATCGCAAATTTCTGAAGTGAGCTTTTTGTAGGGAATTTAAATTTTGTTTTTTACTTTGTGTTGGTAAAATTTTTTAGATCAACAATTTGTGCGTTTTGCATAAAAAAAATTGTCAAAAAATGTTAGTCGTGAAGAATATTAAGAGGTCTATCTATACTAAGTGACATAAAAATCCGAACACCCAGTTTAAATGGTTTTATTTTAATGAAAATTAGTGAATTTATTTATCTTACTGTAAATAACAATTGATAAAATTTTCAACCTTATCAGTTCGACATTCCGGTTTTTATACTGTTTTTTTAAATTCACTAACGATCTAAAAATGAATATTGCAGCCGCAGTAAAGATCCAAATTTGGCGGATTTTGGTTGTTGACATTCTTTACGATTGGTTACGATGCCTAGAGTATGAAGACCTGTACGATTTCGTTAACTTAGTGAGTTTGATAGGGGCCGTATAGTGGGACTTCGAGAAGCTGGACTTTCTTTTCGGGAAATTGCAGTTAGAGTGCAAAGAAGTGTAGACACTGTGGTTAGGTGTTGTCAGGCATGGCTTCAAGAAGGCCGTACGCAAAGAGGAAGGGGCACTGGACGCCGCCGTAGAACAACAGACCGTGAAGATCGCCGCCTAAGATTATTGGCCGTAAGGGACCGTTTCTCCACTACCAGGTCCATTGCAAATGAATGGTTTGCAGAACACGGAAGACCTATTGGCATGCGAAGTGTTTACCGACGAATGAGAAGTTTTCGCCTGTTTTCACTGGGTCCTCCCTTTAACTCGAGAACACCGACGTAATCGCCTTGAGTGGTGCAGACAACGGTCACTCTGGGATCAGGAATGGAACAGTATTGTCTTTAGTGACGAGTCTCGATTTTGTTTAGGCATGCACGATGGTCAAGCCAGGGTTAGAAGGCGACGTGGTGAAAGGAGGAATCCACGGTTTTTTGTTGAAAGACACGTTCATCACACTGTTGGAGTTATGGGTTGGGGTGCTATAGCTTATGGCTCCAGGTCACCTTTAATCTTCATCAGACGTAACATGAACGCGCAGCATTATATCCAAGAAGTTCTAGAACCCCATCTTTTACCCTATCTTGACACTCTGGCAAATCCAACTTTCCAAAAAGATAATGCCCAACCACATGTTGCAAGAGTCACAACAGACTTCTTTCAACGTAATGATGTCACATTGTTACCATGGCCACCAAGATCTCCCGACTTATCCCCAATTAAGCACGTGTGGGATATGATGGGTAGGAGATTGCTCAATTTGCAACGTCCTCCTCAGACTCTAGAAGCACTTCGAGAGGAGTTGGTGGTTGCCTGGAATGAGAAGATACCACAGGAGGACATTGACCACCTGATCAGAAGCATGCCTAGGCGCGTTGGAGAATGCGTAACACATCAGGGTTCATCCACACATTATTAAAGGTAAAAGGGCTTTAAAACAATGCAATCATTTTGAAATTTTTATCATTTACTTATTATGCTTCATTAAGTACTTATACAAAATTTTATTAAAATAAAACCATTTAAACTGGGTGTTCGGATTTCTATGTCACTTAGAATATAAATTTTATTTTTTCACAGATGTTGAGTATTAATTTCAATTATTCCATATTAACAGATAAAATCATTGTATTTCGAAGTTTTGCGGTTTCCAGTCCTTAGAAAACAAAAAAAAAAAAAAAAAGTACACTAAATCATAAAAAAGTTCAAACTTTAACACATTGATTTGAGCTAAGTGGAACTAAGGGGTTATGTATGTGCAAGAAAACAATTGAACTGACTGGTTTATATTGACATCATACGATTTTTATGTTAATAAAACATTCTTTTTTGTTTTAGATAAGGTACACACACCACACTTATACCCCTCTAGTAATCTAAGAAGGATCAAATATTTAGTATTGTTTTGTGTGTCTACAGTGAAAACTACAATTGTCTTTGATATAACTAAAATAGGAACCTAATTTAACCTTATAATAAAATAATTTATAGAAAAATAGGTATTTTAAAAATTGAACAAAAACTTAACATCTACAAAAAATTAAAAAAATACACAGACAATTTTTGGTAAAAGAATAATTAAAGTAAAATAATGAAAATTAAGGGGTTACTTACCAATTTCTTTTCCATTTTCGCTTTTATATCTCTAGCTAACGTAAAGAAGGCGTCCTCTACCCTAATACTCGCTTTTGCACTGGTCTCTATAAATTTAATACCATATTCAATAGCTAATTGTTCCCCTCTTTCCTTAGATACCTGTCGTTTTTCTTCCAATTCACATTTGTTTCCTATTTAAAAAGTTTATCTATTAGTAGATATACATAGCTTGTACAAGAAGAAAGGAAAAAAACTAATACAGTGAAATCCTCTCATAAGCGGACACTCACGGTTCCGCTGCTTTTGTCCGCTTACAGGGGGTGTCCGCTTAAAAAGTATTAACAAAAAATCTACGAGATTTGAACATAAACATATTCATATATTAATTCGAAAAATTATCAATAAATACTTATACGCCAAATAACTTTCATTTTTTTACGCAAACTAAGAAGTCGTTTGCTAGGCGCCATTTTAAATTAAAAATCCAAGAACTCACTGTCTGCACAAATCGAAGAAAGCAATAGCTAAATACATTTGAGAGAAATCCTCAAGTCAGTACATGCATCAAAACTAGGGCTGGCAACAAAAACCGGTTTTTCGGTAAACCGGTTTTCGGTTAACCGCGTTTTGGCCAGAACCGAAAACCGGTATTCGAAAACTGGTTTTCGAATACCGGTTAACTGGTTTTGAAAAACCGGTATTTATTTTTATTAAAATGTATTTTTTAACATTATTAAACATCTTTAAATATGTTGGTTTAAAATAGTCATATATCAACCAGTCGTTTAAATATAAAACATATGTACTAAAAACTATAACTTACTATAATATTACCGAGAATATTACACTAATTAATATTAATATGTTTTTTTTTACCAATAAACCAAGAAAAAACACCGAAGATAGAATTCCAATTTTAAATAAAGAGGAAAAAATAAATTATGTATGTATATATGGAATTTTTACATCACCTTTTAGAATCTTGCATTTTATTAACAGGGTCCCTGTTACAGGGATGTTATATTTTTATTCTTATTTATATTTAATCAATTTCTTTTGAAGAATATTCTAGGATGAATAATGATTATCACTTAACACCACAGCTCATGGGCAAATCCGTAATCAACGCAAAAACGATTAATAGAGAATAATTATTACTTTCCGATTTTCTGTTAACTGTGCTTTAGAAAACCTTTTTCGGTTTTGAGAACCGTTTTCGGTTTTCAGTTTTAAAGACCGTTTTCGGTTTTAAAAACCGATTTCGGTGTATCGGGTTTGAAAACCGGTTTTTAAAACCGATTTTTTAAAACCGGTTTTTAATACCGGTTTTTATTACCGGTTTTTAAATATTCGGATAACCGGTTTTGTTTTTTTCAGGTTTTTGCCAGCCCTAATCAAAACGGTAATTTTCCGGAAAAAGGTACTTCCCTGGCAGGGTCCCATTGTTAGAGGTTCGAGTCCGGTTAAAGAAGATCTTAATTTTCTTTGTGAACGAATTAAATTGTCAGCGTCCGGTTATTAGAGTCCGCGTCCCGTTGTTAGAGGTTTACGTCCGGTTGAAGGAGATCTCAATGTTCTTTTTGATCCAAACGAATTGTCCGCGTCCGGTTATGTGAGTTAGTTCTGGTTTTACATGAGAAAAAATAGGCAAAACTTTGGTTCTAGAAAAGTTGTTCGCATAAACGAGGTGTTCGCAAGGAGAGGTTTCACTGTATTTGAATTTTTGGCAAAGCCTTGAATAAAAAACTGTTTATTTTAATATAATTGGCATTATAATTACTTACTAGTTTTTAAATCTATTTTATCTTGAAGCATCAAAAATAGAGACCAACCAGAACTGACCAAGAATCTTTTTATAGAACAAATATCATTGTTCCATGGTAAAATATAAATTCAGTAAATTTAACATCAAGTTTTACAGGAATAGGTATTCATTTTCATTCAATTCTAACCTATGTACCCCTAGTTCTTCAAATAACACAATGAAATCAATATAAAATATTACCTAATAACATCTTTTCCACATCAGCGGAAGCGTTTTCTTCTATATTCCTAATCCAGTTCTTGATATTTTCAAAACTTTTCTCATTTGTAATGTCATAAACCAACATGATACCCATGGCACCTCTGTAATATGCTGTGGTTATGGTCCGGAATCTTTCCTGACCAGCAGTATCCCTAAAGTTAGATAAAAAAAACAATATTATATTCTGTACAATCTTTTTGAAAAGGTCCTCACTAACTATCTCCAATATTACTATATTTCAAATTAACATAAAACCTATAAATTAAATGTAATGTATTGTTTTTTAAGTTTGAATACTTTGTTACGGATGTAGTCAAATAATTGAAGGGCTTATTGTAAAAACACAGTAAGCTAGTTTTAGAGAGCAAAGACACCTTCAATCTTGTGTGCGTCACATTTAAAAGTAACCTTAACTGGCATAAACACATTGTATCTATAGCCACGGCAGCTTCAAAAAAACTTGGATTTCTCTTTCGAGCCAAAAAGTATTTTCCCTTCTAATTTATACAGTTAATATGTGTCCCAAATTCGACCTCCCTTGGAATATTGTTCTCATATCTGGGGCATGGCGTCCCCCACAACCCTAAGCATTCTTGATTCTATTCAAAGAAGAGCGATTCGTCTCATTAATGATCCCTTACTTACATAAAAGCTTCCCTCTCTTGCCCATCGTCAGGTTGTGGGGATTTATCGCTTTTTATAGGTACTTCCATAGTTTCTGTTCTAAAGAATTGTCCAGAATAGTTCCTCCACTCACAGTTCCCACCAGAGAAACTCGTGGTGCCCCCTGTATGCATACCTATACGATCCAACTGAACAGGCCCCGAACTTCCCACTTTGTTCGTTCTTTTATCCCTAGAGTTTCTAGATTGTGGAACCTGCTGCCCGCGGAGATCTTTCCTTCCCCTCCAAATCTTCAAGTATTTAAGTCCCGTGTCAACAAACTCCCTCTTACCTCGCTTAAGACACCCACGGTACGTTAGTATTTAGGCTTTTAGCCTTCGTGGTTTGTCCAAAGATAAAAAAAGCCACTCAGCCAAAAAAATCTGCTCCCGCACTTTGTAACTCGATAGAAAGAAGGAAAGAAATTTTCTTTCTATAGCCGGCAGTCCATGAGAGCGGTTTTCCGCTCTCGGATGATAAATTCAGCGTTGTGATTGGTTAGTGCAAATTTAAAATGCTTTTCCCGCTAATCACAACGCTGAATTATCATACGCGAGCGGAAAACCGCTCTCGTGGACAGCCGGCTTATTTCTGGTCTTTATTCTGTATCATTCTTTGTAAATAGCATGTAAATCTTCGGCAGTGGAAAAATAATGGACTACTGGACCTGAAAACGTTGGGTTTTTGTGGAAAAATGCACCCTTTATAGAAAAATGCACTTGTTATTTCTTAAAATCTATATTGGTTTGTTTTGCCTATGTTTCATTTATTTGGCCTATTTACTCAGATTTTATTCAGTCCAAGTCCAATAAATTTCCGGACCCATTAGGTAGTTTATCTTTTGCTTAATTAAAATGTATCTAGCTTTTTTCTATTTTGTATAAAAATTATAGAGAAGAAAAAACTGCGGACAAGATTTGCGTATAAAAAGGAGAGAGTTAGCGGGATAATATATAATATAATATAATATTATTTCCTTTGAATTAGCAAAAGTTAAAATTAAGTGGTGTTTTAGATTGCATGTATTTAATGAAAAAATGAATTAGTGAGCTCATACCTCTTCTAAAAGTTAAAGTTTAAACAAAATACAATATAACAACATAACATAAACAAATATATTATTTCCACAAAACACTAAATACAAATTTGTTTATTATTGCGATTACAAATTGCTATGTCCTCAATGTTCCCGCAAGCACCCGCTTATAAAAGAATGTAAACAAACGTCCAGCAGGTAAGAAGATTGAGATCACTTTATACAAAACGCCATACAATAGAACAGGATAGACAAAAAGATTCAAATCTCCTTTCTATTTCCAGGCGTTCGTGCTGTCCATTCGTGAGTGCGGAACGAGCCGAAAGGCTTTACGGAGTTTGAAATAGACAGGAAATAGAAAAATAGAGAAGAAATTTCTTCTTGCGAGATGCGGAGTACGGGCTCTGTTCTATTCTCCAACCTATAATAGCGACAATAAAGAAGTTTTAAGTATTATCCTTGGAGCTTATTAACTTACAAAAAGTTATTCAAGTTTATTTTAATTTCTAATATATTTGATAACTCCGTTGTTTGGGTTTGTGGTTTATCATGTTATTTAAGCCCTTCAATTTATTTAAATTCAGCACTTTTGGGGCATTAAGCCCATTTTTATATGAAATAACATAGATTCAAATTCAAATTCAAATTCAAATATTTATTAATGAAAAACATACAAAATTGTATTTTCACACGTCACAGGTTAAAAAAAAATATAAGTATATAAATTATTATGTAACAAACACTAGATTAAAATAAGTATATGAATTTTTCGAATTAAAATAAACATTACAAAAAACTACTTGTTTACACACTACATATAACAAATTAGAACAATAATTTAAATTTATAATTACATTAAAATCTAACTAAACAGGCAAATGCCTCTCTGATACTACCAATCTGATCTAGAAGTACTTATAGATGGAAATTGTACCCTTTGGCACTAGGCCCCCAGATAATACATTAATAAAATATATTTATTTTTTTAATCAAGCAGATTGGCACTTAAAAAACTATGAATTGGTGAGTATGGCAGTACCCCACAGGAAACAGTGTCATCTATTAACCTCTTTAAGATTTTAACGGATTTTGCAAGATTTTGCGAGATGCAATAATCAGTGTAAAGAGTCTAAAGATAAAAAAAAGGAGGAAAATCTTATCAAAAGTATTCACAAGAGAGTCCAAAAGTCTCTTTTGATAATTATGGTTTTGAAAATTCATGTGAAACAACAATAATATTAATTTTAAATCTATACAATGTTGTAAAAAAACATCACAGAAAAAAGAAAAGTATGATAAAATAATTTGCCGTAAGTCTACCCTGGTATTATGACTTACCATATTTGCAACTTAATTTTCTTGCCATCCAAGTCTATGGTTCTTATTTTGAAGTCGATTCCTTAAACAAAAAGTACTAATAGTAATACTTTTATAGTAAGAACATTTTAAAAGCGCAAATTCGGTACCCTTTGAAAATAATACAAAAAAACATAAAAAAGCCGCCTACAATCCGACTATTTTTGTACAAAGGCGCCGCTATCCTTTACAGCGACACGCCGATACACTATGGGATAGAAATCCATTATTTTGGCCAAAAAGCAACTTTGAAATTTTAATGGCTCATGCTGTGTATTTCAAAGTAGATACTTCAAACTATATGTACGCAAAATTATAAAAGGATATGACGACTTTTATTGGGGTAATAAGAAACTTGAAAATGTATTTTAAGTAAACATAAATATACAACATTTAATCTCTTAGTTTATTATTACCCTTAATTACTAAAAAAGTAAAAGAGTTTAAATAATAAGAGCTATTGTTGTCCGATGCAGTCTCGCGAAGTCTCGCTACTTTTGTCAAAGATTTTTTACCTTTTTCTTTATTAGTTTTTGTACTTACAATTGCCTTCCTACTTTTTGCTACTTCTGAGTGTAAGGACAGATACAAGATTTTTTATAATTTACAAGGTTTTCCATTTTAAAATTTAATATGTTTTGTTCTACACTGTATATCCTAAACGATAAAAGCATTCTGATGAAACATATAGATTCCACAGAATCTACCCAACAAAACAGTGTTTTTTATTTATTTTATACATTAAAAAATAAAAAAGTTGGGAAGATGTATCTCTATTACGCTTCTAATTGAGATAGACACATCAAATGTAGTATTTTTTAAAGCATTTTAAAATATTTTTTGGTGGTGATATAATATTCAGGGTATTCCATTTAAAAAAATCATACCTATTGTCTTACCCTGTATATCATATGACATAATAATCATCGGATTACTGATTAGAATACTACCGAATTAACCAAACAAGCTGACATTTTAGTTTATTTTGTACAATAAAAAATAATAATGTTAAGGGGGGTGTAAATTTATAATAACATATAATAAGTTTTAGGTTCCCAAAAAGCATTTGTAATAATTTATAATATTTTTCCAGTAAAAAGCACCTAATTTTAAGTTAGATTGGTAAGTTTCAGCATTTTTACCAAAAAAATTAATTTCTATCCCAGCTGCATCAACAGGCATATCATAAAAAAATATAGCAAAGGCGGCCGCGAAGACAAGCATGCCGATTTATTTGCTTTAAACTTTTTGTGATTTTTTTCTTATTAAAGAGCACCGGATTTACATTTTTAAACTATTCCTTCTATACATACAAGTTTTAAACTTAGAACTCCAAATACCAATATCTCAAAAACAAGAAGAAATATTTAACTTTCGTTTTTTTCTTCTTACCTCTCTAAGTACCAATATTCCTTGGGTGTTTTGAAGGAAGTAAAAGGCAATGTATTATAATTTAAATAGTGGGAAGTTAGGAGGGACATGAAATAATCTTGCAGGCAGATTGTTCCACAGTCTGGACACTCAGGATGAAAAAACAAAAAAAAGTGAAAGGTAGGGGATTCTTTAGATGACTTGTAAAGGGATGCATAGAGAGGCACTTCACGTTGAAATATTTCAGATGAAAACAGTGACCTCAAGAATGTAAGCAAACAGCTACTTCTGAGGGTGACGTTCTATTGACAACTGCTAATATCTTTTATGTTTATGAAGAAAATATTTTTAAAATTTCACAATATCTTCTTAAATATATGTATAAAATATCCACAAAGTATAAATCTCGGTATAAATACATTATATACAATCCTTTTATATGAAAACATTATGAAAATCATTAAAAAAAACCTGTTCTTAACCTATTTCCCTCATTAATAGTCAGAGTTAATTCCTCCTTCCTGTTTGGGGCCATTTAAGGACATTTTTAAGATGTTGTAATGGGTAGATAAAAGGAAGTTTTTATTTTTAGGTGTTGCAGCAGTAGGTCCTTTATAAACAAAAAATTGTGACCAAAAAAAACATGGGTTTTATGGTTTTTGTACTTAAAGAGATGAGTAGAATATATAGTAAGAGCCTGTGAGCCAGAGACAAGAATGAGACGAGCAACTAAATGTAAATAAATTATCCGAGAGGAGATAGCTGTTGGGCCTTCCTTGTCTGTCTTCAAGGAAGGTAAACGCAGAATGGCGCGTGAGTCGACTTTATCGTTTGCCCGCCAAATTCAAATTATATAGCTGTGCTATTTTTGCCCTTAATGTTAGGTACTTGTTTTTGTTGCCTATTAATATAAAATATTGGGGTTTAGTTCAATAATTACACACACCTTATTAAAAATGTCATTTATTTGGTTTCTATAAAGATTTTTCTTACAGATAACCATGTCAATATTACACTGTGATCACTAATAAAAGTCAATATTCAAAGTCCAATTAAAGGTAAAAAACCACGAAACACACAATAAATCACAGAAAATCTAAAAAAACTGTTCAAACAAATCGGCCATTGAAAAGTATCGAAACACAAATATCGAATAACATTTCGGCGTGACTACCTGCGGCAACATTTGTCAAGTTAAAAATATTCGATTCATGGTATATTTTCTGTCCTCTTAATTAGATGTGAGCCAAAAAAGGACATTATAGTTTACATGCAGAAATTGTAAACAACTTGGCAACCAGGGCAAAGCGATGATTGCTCCATCTACGATAGCCTGCCATGATGAAGAGACAAAGACATATTTATTGGAACTTGCGTTAAACCAGAAAGACATAAATACAATGGACAAATTGTTAGGACCAGTTACTCGTCTCATTGTTGTCTCTGCTGTGAGCGGTAGACCTTTATTATTTTGCAAAAGCTAAAAGTTTGTCAGTGAATGGTCCCAATATGGGTAGAAGCGATGGGGGACTATGAAGTTTGACTCATAGTGGCTTTGGCAGGTTTAAGGTACCAAAGGTTAATAGATAAATTGAAACCTAACTTTTGTCATTTTGTAAAAGCAAAATTTTTTATTTACTTGGGTACTTATTAGAACATATGTTCCCAGTTTACAGATGGTTTTGAAAGTTTCAACTTTTTGGCAGACAAACATTTTGGGGTGGTTCAATGGACCGAGGAAGTCCAATATTTCTGTATTTTAACAAGATATGAGAAAAAGTCTTAAATAAGAGTTATAGAATTTGCAAATAGGCATGTCCTAAAAATATTTCGATGTATACAGCCACTATAAGTCAAACTTGATAGTCTACCATTGCTTCTACCTATGTTGGGAGCATGACCTGACAAACTTTCAGCTTTTACAAAAAAACTAAGGTCTGCCGCTCATGGGCTCTTATACTAATAGTGATTGACATAATGTTAGTTTTAATAGGGACATAGATACATATTTTTTTATTTTAATGATTAAATTGCCTTTTGTGCTCTTTTGCTGATATTCAGAAAATGATATTCTAACATTTCATAAAGGTAATAGTTCAATATAGCGGTTTTCGCTATTATAAAAGATTTTCGAAAAATTCTTTTTAGGTGGTTTCTATAGGTCGATTATGACACAAATCTGTGTGCGCGTTTTCCAAAATCCAATTCTATAATTTATTATTAATAAAAACATATTTATGGGACGGTGGAGTGAACAGGGTTGCTGGGTTGGGACAAAACAGTATAAATCCTACGTCAAATACAAGAAAACATTAATACACTGCACTCGGGGCACATGAAAAATGTAAATTAATTTTGAAAAGTATTAAATTTTTTGAAAAACTATCCCACACATATGAGATATCTCGTCCGCCATTAATTAAAGAAGGAAAATTCATTTTGGTCAGCTGATAACATAAAGTTCTCCATTATAAAAATGACAGTCTTGATAGAAGCAGCGTTGCCAAACTTCTTATGAAGAATTAACGCCTATTTTAGGGGATTATCCACCATTTCCATGAGAAACAATGGTATTTTTGTAGAAATGCCTCCTTCTTTATGTTTAGGTATTTTCCTTTTTTCTCTACAAATTATAATAGGAAGAAGGAATAACTTAATTTTTCATATGAATTTTGTCCTGTATCTTCCTTTTTTTTAAGCTATTGACACTTTCTCACTTTATTTGGCAACATCGCAAGACATTTACAGTTCTATTGCAAACTCTTCTTTTTTATGCAGCGACAGCCATGGCGGGATTGTTGTACTATTATTTATTTTTAATTTTTTTAAACCATTTTTTGGACATTTTTGTAAACAGAAAGTGCGGTGTGTACTGTAAAAGACTGGTTTTGGGCGTTTAATGTAGGATTTCTACTGTTTCGTCCCCACCCAGCACTCCTGTTCACTCCACCGTCCCGTAATATGTTTTTATTAATAATAAATTATAGAAATGGATTTTGGAAAACGCGCACACAGATTTGTGTCATAATCGACCTATAGAAACGCCCTGAAAAAGAATTTTTCAAAAATCTCTTATAATAGCGAAAACCGCTATATCGAACTATTACCTTCATAAATAGGGAACCTACTAAATTTAACTAAGCCTATGTTCTAGGCTGAGTAGACCTTGGAGTTGACAATGCCATCGTATATTATCATGTTCAGTTTTTCCATTGTGAAAAGTATAAGTGAAAAGTAAAATGTAAAAACACAAAATAAAGATTGTGTAATTTTTCTGCACAATTATGGAAATACCTTTCCATTATAACTAATTAGTAAAGTTTTTAGAAAAGTCATTGCTTTTACATGTACAACACAATAGGTAAGCACCAAATAAAAAAAAATCTTAGCAAAGTACTAAATAATGAAAAGAACAAGTAAACACTCTTTCTTCTATGTAAGCTTTTACATCATTTTAATTTCCTAGTTAACAGACCATGAATAGTATGATACATAACACTGTTCCAAATAACAACCATAAACAAAATATAAAGGAATGTTAATTAATGGGTGATGCTTATAAATTGTTTAGATCATCTAATTTCAAAAAACTGTTAGTCATCAATTCTTAAGAATTTAAAAGTGTGGGCACCAAAGATCTTCAGAAGGTTAAAAAACTGTAGAAAATACAAAAAAAACGTTGTCAGGTAGTTTCATTAAAGTCCTTTTTTAACATAGGTGTGGTTAACAGGAAAAGGCGTTCCAATGTCCTGCTTAAGTAATATCAAGGATAAATTTGACAAAAAACACATAATTCACTTTTGAAACTACATATTTTTTTGAGTTCACAGGTTGTAAAAAAACACAAAAACTTTTGACTGACTCACCTATGGTTGAAATAAAGGTTGTATTAAAGGCATCTTCTGAAAATCGAAATAACACACACGTTTTTCCCACTCCTGAGTCCCCGATAAGTAATAATTTAAACAAATAATCGTATGTTTTTGCCATGTTTATCTACACAATCTTTTTAATTACTGCTAAGCCACTTTTTTTTTAATAGAAATCAAAAGGGTACTTTTCTACTTTTCTTTTACGTTTACAAGTTACATGGACGTCATCTTTCAAAACTGACAAGCAGGTAAATCAAGATTTAATTTATAAAATAAAATATCACTATATTTTAATGGTGATTATATGGTTGCCTAAATTTATCACTATATTTATGACTTTGACGTAGAAGTAAAAGCAGTTGGTATGCCGGAAATTGACGCTTACGTCGAAAGTTGCTAACTTCATTCTCTTGCTGTGAAAAAGCTCGTGGACGCAGTTCCTGTGCTAAAAGAAACACAAAAATTTATAAAAAATGGGTTTCCAAAATATCTGGTATTCTCACCCCCGCAAATATGGACAAGGATCTAGATCTTGGTAAGTACAAAACTATCTTTTATTGTTTTTTACCTTGTTTACAAAGAAATTGGTAATGTTTATCATGACACCTCATGGTGCACGTTTTTTAAGCTCTCTCTTGGTTTTAGTTTAATATTTACAAATATAATCTGCTCGATAATATGTCTTCATTAGTACTATGAGATCCTATTTGATATTGGTAAATTTAGGTTCCTTATTTAGTAATTAATTATCCACTTAAAAGTAAGGTTATGGGCTTTAAAATTTTGTTAATTAGTAATTTTCAAATAATATATATATTTTTTCTTTATTTTAGCCGGGCGTGTTCAAACAGACACGGTTTGATCCGCAAATACGGACTTAACCTCTGCCGTCAGTGCTTCAGGGAGTATGCTGGGGACATTGGTTTCAAAAAGTAAGTTTTAATAAGATAATACCATTGATATATTTACCCAAAATGTGTTTATTGACTCTACTAAGATCTCAAGTCTATATATGATTCTTTTACACTATTCTGTTTGCATATTTCAAATTTGATATCCATATTTTTCCACAATAAAATAAACTTTCTTCAGCATAAGTAAATGTAGGAAGAAGCTTTCCTAGTAACTACCTATAACTACTGATTTTAAACCAATCCCAAACGATTATTATTGTTGTTGTTACCATGGTCTCTGACCATTTAAACTTATCAAACACATTAAGACATTTAAAACTAGTAACTTTCAAGGCCACAATGGCCAGAAAGCTTGGTTTTCTTTATGCAAGCATAAGCTTTCCATTTCTAACATGCATACCCTTTATGTTTTTAAACCAAACCCTACATTAGGTGCTGTGCCCATCCAATTTTATCAAGAAAATGCTTGTACATATCACCCCGCCGACTTTAATGATTTTTTGCATAAAATTTTTAGTTGGCAATATTTGTGATATTCATCATCAAACTTGAAAAGCAAACTAACTTAAATTTTTTACAATATCCCTGTTCTTTTGCATACAATTTTTGAGTTCTGTACTAAATTTTATGTAATATTTTATAAACACCTTCTAAAAACCCGTTTTTTAAATGATTTTACTCGTATTTTTGCATTATATTGCAAAGATTTCCTTTCAGTCATTTCAAGGGCTGAAACAATTCGGCCAAAACGTGTAAAAGTGAAGCTTTAAAATTTAATGGAAAAAATGGGTAAAAAATGTTTAAAAGGTGTTTATGAAATATTCTTCTAGAAATAAGGTTTAAGTCAAGAATAGTTTGCACAAAGAAGGGGAATATAGTGAAAATAAAGTATGTTTGCTTTTCAATTTGAATATGGATATCTCAGCAACAAATTGTTGCCAACTAACAGTTCTTTGGATTCTTTTTCGGCTCCCTAAATCATTCAAATTGGCTTGGTGTTAGATATATAAATATTTACCAAATCTTTCTAGGTAAAAATTAGTGCTAACTCCTATTTTATAAGGTATATCTGGAGATGCATTGAACTTCCTTCTTTGTCTACCCCTTCATTTTCAGTGTGTGAAAACTATCTTTTCAATAAACTACTTTTTATCTTGCTTTAGACATCCAGTACAATTAGTAGTTAGGGTTTAGACATTTATATTCTGTCCTTGGATAAAAAAAATGTTGTCTATTCACTAATTTGTCACCTGTTTTGTTATAATGTGCAAAACAGCCTAGATAATTTGGTATTATATTATAGCCGCGGCAGCTTTAAAAAGCTAGGATTTCTCTTTTGAGCCAAAAAGGTATTTTTCTCTATTTAATTTATTAACTTTGTATGTGTCCCGAATCCGACCTTCCTTGGAATATTGTTCTCATATCTGGGGCATGGCGTCCCCCACTACCCTGAGCCATCTTGATTCCATTCAAAGAAGAGCTGTTCACCTGATTAATGATCCTTCACTTACAAAAAGGCTTCCCTTTCTTGCCCATCGTCAGGGCTGTAGGGAAAATTCCCTCTTTACCTCGCTTAAGACACCCACGGTATGTTAAGTTAGGCATTTAATCGCCGTGGATTGTCCAAAGATTAAAAAAAAAAAATATTGTGAACACCCTGTATAGGGGGTATATAAGTTTTTAATAATTTTAATATTTATTTAACTATTTTGGCATTAAATAAATCACATCCAAAATTAAAACAAATAATCAAGAAAATAGTGCAAGGTTTTTGTCACCAAACAATAACAGATCTAGGTCATATTATTTTATTCAGGGTCAACCACGTGCTAATTCACCAAAATACTGAGTTCAACTTTGTATATATACCGAAATTGTACTAATAATAGAGAGAGAAAAAAGTTATAAAAATATTAGATAAGAAGTAGGTAGTAAAAGTGAAGTCAAGTATAAAGTTAAAGTTTTAGTTAAGCTCTCATACGGGCTACCCCTAGTGGGGGGTATGCCCGTACTAAATTTAGTTAGTCAAATAAGTTAAGTTGGTTTTAAAAAATGCAAAGTTAGTTTTGATGGTCCACCGGTCTCATTGTCCCAAGAACATAGTTCCATATGGTAGATTTGCCCCAGTGACGTAAGTGGCCCTATATGTATGTATACCAAATATACATCACATATAGGCCAAAAAATTAAATAAATATTAAAATTATTAAAACTAATTTATCCCCTATACAAGGTGTTCACAATAATACCCCCATAATTTAATTTGTTTTTTTTATCTAAATCTGGGTAAAATGAAAAGCCAACATTTAATTTATTGAATGGTTATATCTCTTTCCCAAAAAAACAGTGCTTCTTGTGACTTTTTTTCCTAAATTAATTAAAAAAATAAATTTAGGAACAAGTTACTTCTAAATTATTTTGATTGTTTTTTTTGTTTTAGCTAAATTAAATGGTTTGCTGCATCATCAGAAATGACTTGGGGGTTATTCCATATAATTTTATAAGTTTGTTTGTTTGTAAGATAATACAGTAAACTATTTAATAAAACGCATTTTTATTTCTTTTTTCCCTTATTATTAACATAAATGTCTGTTTTCACAGAAATGTATTTTTATAATAAACTAAAAGTACAATTGACCTTTTAAAAATTAACCTCTCAGGGGTCAGAGTCAGAGAAACAAGTATACAGGGTATTTCTTAATTATGGTATGAAACTTAAAGGGGTGCTTTCTTACGTCTTTTTATGAAAAAAGTTCCTGTTAACGTATCTCCAGACTTGGTTCCATTCCTGAGATGCAGGGCAGTAAAATTTTCAAAAAAGTAAATTTTTTAAAATATTTTAGGAACCCTTTAACCAATTTAAATAAAATTTGGGACACTTTATTTAATTTAATAAGGCGCTTGTATAGATTTGCCTAGATTAGTATTATTGGTTCCAGTGGCGATTTAGTTGGCACCACAATCAATATTATTGTAAAGAAAAAGGACGCCACTGACTTTTATGAGGTTTTTATAGATTTTTCATATTCAGCAATAAAAGGTGCAATTTTTTAGTCTTCTGTATTTTCTTTGTAATTCGCTTTATTTTCGAGAAAAAAATTATTCATTCTAAAATGTAGACCTAAACAGCATAAAATAATATCCAAATTTAAAAATTAACCATTTTGATAGGGAGAATGACGATTTTTGATAAAATATACAACGGCTTATTTATTTTAAGGCAAATAATTGTTTTATTATTATTTTTGCTTTTTATATTATATTGTCTATTGGTACTTTTTTAAAGAAATTAAAGTAGCTTTAATATTTTTTCTTAAAAACGAAGGCAGGTACAAAGAAAATACAAAGGACTAAAAAGTTAAATTGTTAATTGCTTAATTAGAAAAAAAATATATAAACTTCACAAAAAGTCAATGGCGTACTTTTTCACAATAATATTGGCTGTGGTGCCTACCAAGACGCCACTGGACTCAATAATACCAATCTAGGCAAAGTTATACAAGCGCTTTATTAAATTGAATAAGTGTTCCACATTTTATTTAAATCGGTTAAAGGGATTCCTAAGATATTTAAAAGATACCACCTTTTTTTTCAAAACAAGACATAACAAAGGACCCCTTTAAGTAAGGAAACACCCTGTATAGTGCTAAATCACTTGTCAAAGTAACATTTAAAGTAATGGAGAGTCACACTGCAGTACTTTGTAAGTTACAAGTGATAAATTTTAGAAGACAGACAAAGAACTGCCTTATATTATTAATTTAATAATGGAAGGCCTTATTTCTTTAATAATACATATAGGGGGTCCAGGTTTTCGTGACAAATTTCGACAGTCAGTAGAAAATATTTTTTATGAAAAAAAGTTCCTGTAAACATATCTCCGAACTTGCTTCCATTCTAAGATACAGGGCGTTAAAATTTTCCAAAAAAGTAGGTATCTTTTAAATATTGTTCCGAAACACCTCTTATAAAAACACGTGTCTTCGTTTTAATACCTTTATTAACAATGGAATATAACTATGGTTACAACAACGACAAAATCTTCACTTGTCAATGTCTCGAAGTTTACAGCACAAAAGTCGAATCTATACTAACTGATCGGAGGTTTCCCGTCGCCCTTTTATAGTATGGTGGAAGAGTAATGAAGGATCTAGAATCTTGGAGAAATATCGCAAAAATTCCATAGTACAGGATGGCATAAAAGTTCTAAATGGATAATTCGGGCGTTTTCGGAAACCTTCGAAAGTGATGAAAGAAAAAAATTAAGGTAAATTATTTAAATAAATTAACAAACTGAATTAAAAGATCCTAACTCTCTAAAATTCTCTAACCTAAACACATTTTTGAAAGTCTGTAACAATATCTTAGGAACCTTTTAACCGATTTAAATAAAATTTGGGGCACCTATTTAATTTATTAAGGCGCTCGTAAAGCTTTGCCTAGATTAGTATCAAAAACATTAGTATTATTGGGTCCAGTGGCGTCTCAGTGAGCACCACAGCCAATATTATTGCAAAAAAGTACGCCACTGACTTTTTATGAAGAATTAATATTATTTTGTGATTAAGCAATTAAAATTTAATTTTTTGGTTGCTTGTATTTTCTTCGTATCTGCCTTCGTTTTCAAAGAAAAAAAATATTAAAGCTACTTTAAAAGTACCCATAGACAATATGTTATAAAAAGCAAAAACAAAACAATTATGTGCCTTTAAATAAATAAGCAGTTGTGTATTTTATCCAAAATTGTCATTTTCCTATTTACTAAGGTCAAAATTAAACTAGCTCTAATACATTTTTTTTAAAAATGAAGGCAGATACGAAGAAAATACAGGGGACCAAAAAGTTAAATTGTTAATTGCTTAATCAGAAACAAATATTAAAACTTTATAAAAAGTCAGTGGCGTACTTGTTTTCGCAATAATATTGGCTGTGGTGGTCACTGAGACGCCACTGGACCAAAGAATACGAAACTAGGCAAAGCTTTACAAGCGCCTTATGAAATAATTTTTTTCAAATCGGTTAAAAGGTTCCTAAAATATTTAGATGATACCGATTTTTTTGAAAATTTTAACACCCTGTATCTCAGAATAGAAGCAAGTCCGGACATATGTTTATGGCAACTTTTTTCATAAAAAAATATTTCCTATCGACTGTCGAAATTTGTCACGAAAAACCTGGTCCACCCTGTATATTGTTATTGAAAGACTAATGATTTCTAAATTATATTCTGCAAGTACGTAATTAAAGTTTATTTTTCAAATGTAAATTACAAGGTGTTGTGGTGTATCCCTCATTATCCCTATTAAAAATATTGAGAAAAATATCAAAAATAAAGGGGAGGCCCTTTAAAATATTAAAGGGACCGACCCAAAACAGAAAAACATGGTAAGGGGCCACGATACTAAAAGGTTTGTTCTAAATTGGATGTAATGAAACAGTTCTGAAGATATAGTTTATTCAAATATCTAATAATTTGGTGACTAACATTTATAATACTAATTTTAATATAAACAGTACTATATATTACATGTGGAATAAAAGAAGTTTAACCAAACTCAAAATAGGTGCGAAAATATTTACAAGAATGCACTCAACACAATTTTTTTGTACTTTGTTTTGATGGAATTTATATTTTACAATAATTTATATCTTAAAATCAAAATTTTATATTTTGGTTTATACTGAGTGAGAGCTGCTTTATGATATCCTTTCAATAAATTTTCTTGCTGTATCTTCAGGTATAATTCTCTGAAAAACAAATAGAAAAACTCATTAAAACCTGTCTGTGGGTTTTATGGCAAATTTGTATAATAATGGTATTTAAAAGACTCAAACCAATCCATTTTCTTAAAAGCAGGTAAAAACTTTAAGAAACATCTCAGCATACATTTTTAAGTTTAAGGGTTCCCTTTTGCAATTATGATAAAAGGTTATTATATAACCATTTAAAACCTTTTAAAATACCATAAACCAGAAAGGATAAGAGATATTTAACAATTTTAATAAACGTTCAAAAATAGGTAGCAAGTTCATCATTTTACCTCCCTAAAAGGGCTTATTAAACAATATGTAACTGAGCAAATATTTCCGAAATTAAACTCGCCGGATTCGGTAGAGAAATTTTAAGTTAAAATTTTGTTCGTTTTTTCTTATCTCAAGAGTTTTTAGAATATGGAACTTGCTGCCCCTGGCAATTGCCTAGCAGCAAAGTCATCCCAACCCAAGCAAGCAACTTGCTTCCCGCGAAGGTCTTTCCTTTCCCTCCAAATCTCCAAGTATTTAAACCCCCCGTTAACAAAAACCCTTTTATCTGGCTTAGGAAAATCATGATACCTACCATATACAGGGTGATTTAACAATCGATCACGAAACTTAAGGGGGTGATTCTACTTGATAAAATAAGGGTAGAGCTTTATATACAATTTTTTCAAAACGTCATTCGTTTTCAAGATACAAGCCGTCAAAGTTCAATTTTTATTTTGGTTTTTCGTCATATTGCATTTATTTTTTAACCAATCCAGTTGATATTTGGCACACAAATCGAGCTTTGCTGATTCTAAAATTTTAAGACAAAAGTACTTTTTTAAATACCGCCAGAGGGCACTTTACCTAAAACTTAAAATTTGTTTACATCATAACTTTTTTATTTTGACAGATATCGCAAAGCTGGGGGCGCCATTTTATAAAAAATCAAAAACTTTAAAAAAGGGTACTCTTTATTAAAGTCAATAAACCTTACCGTTTAGGCACCAATACAAAGTTTTCATCAATTTCAATCAAATTACCTACATACATGCAAGGTGTCCAGTAACTCAACCGACAAACTTAATCAAATGATTCTTCAACAAAAAATAAGAAAAAAACTTCATTTAAACATATGTCCTAAACGTCTTAGTTTTTGAAGTACGCTGTGTTAAAAATTCAAAAAAAATTTTTTTTTCATTTTTACACCCCGTAGTTTAAAAACTAAGACGTTTAGAACATATGTTTATATAAAGTTTTTATTTTCTGTTGTAGAATCACCCCGTAAAGTTTGTCGGTTGAGTTACTGGACACCCTTTATGTATGTAGGTAATTTGATTGAAATTGATGAAAACTTTGATGTCTATTGGTGCCTAAACGGTGAGGTTTATCGACTTTAGTAAAGAGTACCTTATTTTTATTTAACACGCTTTTATTAACTTGGGTTGTAACTATCTGGCTATGTAACGGAATCTTTGAGCCTAATTTTAACCAACTTCCAGCTATTCGATTTCTTTGAAACTTTCCACACGTATTAAGGACCCATGACAATGCAATAATCTGCAAACAGTATCCCGTTATCCTGATTAGGACAGTCAGGATAAATTTTTTTATTATATTATAAAAACAACACCTAGGTTGCCATCTGTTGGCAACATTTCAAACTTTGCTATTAAATGAAGAAGAAATTTTTTAGTGGGTTGCAATATGTTGGCAACGGTCCAAACATTGCCTGGATTGCCATCTGTTGGCAAAATTTCAAACTTTGCTATTTAATGAAGAAGAAATTTTTAGTGAGTTGCAATCTGTTGGAAAAATTTTAAAATTTGGTACTCTTGTTCATTAAAAATTTTTTTCGCCATTTTGTCAAGAGTAGCAAAAACTAAAAAAAAAAATAATTAATAGTTTAAAAACTAAAAAACACGCTTTTATATGCAACCGAACTAAAAATTAGAAAATAATTTTTCATTAAAAAAATATTGTCATTTCATAGTTATAAGCGTGGGGTGATAAATATATTAAATGTTATAATTATTATATTTGCAAATATCTATGATGGAAAAGTTATGAAAAATAGTAAAATGCACCCCACGCTTTTTACTATGAAATGACAATATTTTTTTAATAAAAAATTATTTTCTAATTTTTAGTTCGGTTGCATATAAAAGCGTGTTTTTTTAGTTTTTTTAAACTATTAATTATTAAGTTTTTGATTGTCTATAAAATGGCGCCCCCAGCTTTGCGATATCTATCAAAATAAAAAAGTTATATTGTAAATAAATTTTAAGTTTTAGGTGCCCTCTGGCGTTATTTAAAAAAAGTACTTTTGTCTTAAAATTTGAGAATCAGCAAAGCTCGATTTGTGTGCCAAATATCAACTGGATTGGTTAAAAAATAAATGCAATATGGCGAAAAAAACCAAAATAAAAATTGAACTTTGACGGCTGGTATCTCGTAAACGAATGACATTTTGAAAAAAATTATATGAAGCTCTACCCTTATTTTGTCAAGTAGAATCACCCCTTAAGTTTCGTGATCAATTTGTATTATTATACAGGGTGTCCGGGAATTTGTGGGCAATCTCTCGAATTCATATTGAACACATGAAAATAATATGACAAAAGTCTTACTTTTTTAGTTATGGACTTAAGCTACCCAAAAAACTACTTTTATTTCTTTAATGTACAGGGTGTAAAAATAATAAGCACTTGTGTGAGGATAAGTTCGTCCCTGACGCCCTACTATTTGCAAATGTTCTAAGAGAGTACCATTTTAGGAAGTCCTTTGTAATTTGTGTAATATTTAAAAAGTATTTTATTATACCAAGTACATACTATAAAATTAATTCAAGAAAAACTAATTTCCAGTGGCGTCCATTAAGGACACATATCCCATATAACATTTTTTGCCGGCGTTGTACATTTAATTTACTGGCATTGCCAACACTCTTTAATGGCAAGGCATTGGCAAAAAGGCATCAAAAAGACGCGAAAGTGGGCAATTGGCCGTTATTAGGCCACGTGTTGCAGATAATGTGATGGCATCCGTCATTAATAATTTATGATGAAAAAATGCGTTTAGGATGATGGCATCCATCATTAATAAGTTATGCCAAAAAATGCGTTTAGGATGATGGCATCCATCATTAATAAGTTATTGGCAAAAAAATACATTTAGGATAATGGCATTTATCATTAAATAAGTATTGCAAGTTTTATAAGTTGAATGTCCCAAAAGTTAAAAACCATATTTTGAATTTTGTAATCGAAAAAATGAGAAAAAAAGGCAGGAAAACTTTATCAATAAAAAAATTACATAATATAAATTTTTATACCGTAACAATAAACCAAAAAAAAGTATGTAATAAAATGAAGAAAAAGATAGTAAATCAAAAGAAAACACTTTAAAATAGTAAGTATTTAAGGGACACTTAACTCAATTTTCATATCCAAAACATAGAGAGAAATATTTTAAAGGAGTTAAATGTCAAAAAAACTATTAAATATAAATTGATTAAGGCAACTCCCTGATTTCATATAATTTTTTAGGTAACTACAAATTTAAAAGGTTTTGAACGAAATGTTTACAGCTCCTAACAGTCTACTTGACTAGCCATCACCAATTAATTACACAACACACACTAATTAGGTAATGAATACACTTAATTATGTCTACTAAAAACTCTTTTCTTTAAAAAAGAAACTAATAAGCTAGAAAACCACGTAGAAAACAATTGCACAAAGCGGCCAAACAAAAGCAAGGTTGCCTCATCTGTCAAATTGTCAAATCTTATATTTCGGCTAAGCGGGAAATTTGAATTTATCACCTTCGGTCGAAATCGTCGAAATTAACCTAGCTAATTTTACCATCATTTTATTTTTATTCTCTCAAAAATACATATTAAACATTTTGTTTGACTTAATTTTTATTTGCATGATTTGTATCAATAAAATGTTAGGAAAAGGCCATTTCCTTTAAATTATGTAAAACAACATAAAATAATGTTGTTTAGCCGCCATTATAAATAAAACAGATCAAAAAAATTACTCGAATGTTAGTTAAATACCAATGTTAATAATATGGTTTGAAAAGTATAAATATGCGTTGAAGGTTTGCCTTCAAAAATCCAATATTTATTTGTCTGCAACAAAAAGGCATGCTTTATTTAATCAGGATTGGTATGCCGCCATTTTTGTATGCTTGCCGGCAATTCGCCTGCATGTAAAATTTATTGGCAATTAAGTGTTTATTTAGGGTTAACTTTTTAATGCGTATTAGATGTTGGCATAATATTGCCACCAATTGCCAATGCTTTACCATCAATGCCAATATAAAAATGTATATTGCTGGCAAATAGTGTTTGCTGGGATCCCAGTAAAAAGGACTTTCGAAAAGAAGTTTTTAGGAATTTTTCATATTATTTTCATGTGTTCTATATGAATCCGGAAAGTTGCCCACATATTTCCGGACACCCTGTATATTAGGAAATTTTTTGCTACCTAAACTTGCATTTTATTTTAGTACACACCTGACCTAATTCAGCTACTAATGCTAAAAGAGATCTTTTGGGTGGCCTGCAAAATTTCTTTGCCTTTTTCTTGACAACACAAATTTGGAAAACAGTCCATTGGATTTTGACATGTTTTGGGATGTAAGTCTAGATGTGGCGGGGGCGGAGGTGTACACTGCATATAACTTGTCATGGTTTTTAAAGCTAAAAATACCAATTATTCTAACAAATAGTTAAGTTGTTTATTGAATAAATACAGGGTGGCCCACCATATTCGACACGGTCTGTAGCTGGATAACCATGGGGTTTAAAAAAAAGTAAATACTGGAACATATACAGGTCGGATAAGACCACAGTATAAAATTATTTTAGTCTATAAAAAGTGTGGCGTATCAAAGTTATATTTTTTTAATGGAACAACCTATATTTTATGACGGTTACTTATAACTCCTTCTGAAGGTTTAGATTCTACATAAAAAAATAATTTAAGTCTGTTAATAGTACCAAGTGTCTAATTTTATTCGTTTTTGTGATATTTGATTTGCAATTAAATTAATTTTATTTTAACAATATAAACTCCTTGAACTTTAAAATTTGTTACAAGATTAGGAAAAGTCTGCCTTATCATACGTAGGTCATATCAAGATCATAGATTATACAGGGTGATCAAAAAATAATTTCAATTTTTTAGAAAGTCAAATAGCAATACCTCTCTTATTTTAAATGGAACACCATGTATTTGTTTACACCACATCATGACAAACCAAATGCTCTTTTCAAATGGTGTATAGGTTGCCTATACCTATCTTTTATACTTTTAAGTAAATTCCGTTTTAACGTATTTTTATTCCAAATGTCTATTTAAATGTAAGTGGGCTGGGATATAGCTATGCCTATTTACTAAGCCGTTATTGCAAAATGTAAATTTGTTGGAAAAAAGCACAAAATTAAAAGATTTTGTATTATCTGCCACTATTTTTAAAATTCACAGAAAAAAAAATATATATATATATATATATATATATATATATATATATATATATATATATTGTTTCGATTTGATCGATATTCGCACACCCCTAAAAAATATTTAATTATTAAAAAATGTGATTTTGATGTCATCATTCGCCTTATTTTATAAGGTTAAAGACGGCAATGCATGTTTTATTAAAAATGGTTAAAGGTGGTTTTACAACTAAGGTGACGATATGCATTTTTTTTGGCGCAGCGTATTCTCTATTTTCGTATTCCTTATTAAAAAATGGTATTATTGTTTTTCTTACGTTCCAAAACTGGAGATGGCAAAGGTAAAGTATCCCAAACTGGTATAGGAGTCCTACAGTATCTTTTTCTTTCTCCATTTTGTAATTTTTCTGCACAACATATCCTAGGCGAGGAGCAATCTTCATCAAAGTGGCATTCTTTGATTTCGGACAATTCCGGTAACGGATCAACAGGGCATTTTCTTTGGTAAATACCAAAGAAAAGCGCTGAAATTTAAAAGATAAATATGGTTTGTGACTTATTTTATTATACATATTTGGATTTTGGTAGGAAATTAGAAGAGTACTTTATTCTTGAGCAAAAATCACATTTTTGTCAAACCTCGTAGATGTCTGATACAGTTTTTATATCCGAAAATTACACTCACCCATTTGTCTACTCAACAATTTTCGCTTGATTACAGCGATAATTGCATAGTAGAAATCGAAAATTGCACTGTCCCATATAACATTTTTGCCGGCGTTGTACATTTAATTTACTGGCATTGCCAACACTCTTTAATGGCAAGGCAAGGTATCAAAAAGACACGAAAGTGAGCAATTGGCCGTTATTGGGCCACGTGTTGCAGATAATGTGATGGCATCCGTCATTAATAAGTTATGATAAAAAAATACATTTAGGATGATGACATCCATCATTAATAAGTTATTGGCAAAAAGATAACAAAAAGACACGAAAGTTGGCAAATGCAGATACTCCCAAGCAGCAAGCTGACGTCTTATTAACGAAAATTATCGCATATACTTTTTTTAAAAGCTAAAATGATGCGATATTTTATTTGAAAATTAAAATAGGAAAAACTCCTTACTGCATGCAATTTCCTTGCAATGCAAAGTACCATCTCTCGGAACACTGTCCAACTTGGAGATGCAGATTTTTACACTAGCCGAAGATATTTCTTTCAAAGCTAAGTGAGATAACCTACCTCAGACCGCTCTCGAATTATTTTTGTCTAATGGGTACGGTTTAGGCGAAAAAAAGGGTTTGAAAGTGACCGATTTCAAGATTTTGTACAAAAAATGCAACAATTTTTGAAAAATGAATAATTTTAATGATGCACCTCTAAATGTTAATACTAAGGGATGAAAATTTCAGGATATTTTTCTTTCGTCGTTATAAACAATATTTTTACGGTAACGTAAAAAACAAATGTTTTTTTGGTCTAGTCTAGTAGACATACTGTAGATACTTACGTTCATGAATTGGTTCAGTCTTAGGTGGTTTAACACCCTTTATGCATCTGTAGTCGCAGCAAAGCATTCCTCTTCCCAAAAATCCACAATTTCTTGTAGTACTACACGGAAGTGAGAAGAGAGGTCTAGGTGCATTTTTGGGGGACATATGAAAGCTGGTGGTTTTTCTGTAATAATATCTTTTTCTTTTGATATCGCGGTTGCATTTTTCCTGTTCAACTACACGATTTTTGATTATGGATACGACAGTTGATTCATCTTGAAGATTTTTTATTACGGATACGGCCGTTGATTCATCTTGAAGATTTTTTGTTACGGATACAGCAATTGATTCATCTTGATGATCTTTTATCACTGGTTTGTTACTAAGTTTGCCTGTTTTTGTTTTGATGACTTTTTCGTGGACTATTTCATTTTTTCCTGTAAATTTATAAAAAAAATTATACAGGGTGATTCAAAACTCGATCACGAAACTTAAGGGGGTAATTCTACTTAACAAAACAAGTGTGGAGCTTCATATAATTTTTGACAGATATCGCAAAGCTGGGGGCGCCATTTTATAGACGATCAAAGACTTAAAAAATAAGGTACTCTTTATTAAAGTCGATAAACCTTAAATATTAAAAAAAAAACTTTTTTTTTAATTTTTAACACCCCGTAGTTCCAAAACTACGACTTGTAGAACATATGTTTATATTAAGTTTTTTTCTTATTTTCTGTTGTAAAATCGCCCCTTAAAGTTTGTCGGTTAAGTAACTGGACACCCTGTATGTATGTAAATAATTTGATTGAAATTGATGAAAAGTTTGATGACTATTGGTGCCTAAACGGTGAGGTTTATCGACTTTAATAAATAGTACTTTATTTTTTAGGTTTTTGATTGTCTATAAAATGGCGCCCCCAGCTTTGCGTTAACTGTCAAAATAAGAAAGTTCTGATGTAAATAAATTTTAAGTTTTAGGTAAAGTGCCCTCTGGCGGTATTAAATAAAATATTTTTGTCTTAAAATTTTGATATCTGCAAAGCTCCATTTGTTTGCCAAATATCAACTGGATTGATTAAAAAATAAATGCAATATGGCGAAAAAACCAAAATAAAAATTGAACTTTGACGGCTTGTAACTCGAAAACGAATGACATTTTGAAAAAAAATTATATGAAGCTCTACCCTTATTTTGTCAAATAGAATCACCCCCTTAAGTTTTGTGATCGATTTTTGAATCACCCTGTATACTATAATCTAGAGGGGGTTGAAGGTGAATCCCTAAGATAAATTTAAGAATAAAACTTCAAATAAATCCAAACCCCAAATGTCTTAACTTTTGAGATAAAAGGTGGAAAAATTAAAAAATATATATTTTTTTACAGTTTCTCTAATACCACACTTAATATTTTAATGAAGTTCGGTAGGGTAGGGCGGGGCTAGTTGAGCACAGAGGTAAGTTGGGCAATCAAAATATCTCAAAAACTATCGACCGCACGCGAAAGCATCAAATAGCATAAAGAAGGGGTTGCGCGAGGGGAACTCATTGTGCGACCACTAGTGGTGACGCGGCGATCGAGAAAAGTATCCGTGCGCATTGTTTATTTTGTGATTAAAAAGTAAAATAATTGCCAGCCGGAAAATTTTATCTGTGATAGTTAAATGTATTCCGTTCTCAATCAGGTAAGCGTTAATCTTAAGTAAATTTGTTGCAGTTTAATTATATATAAAGATTTTGGATATAATTCTAACAGGTTTTCTCATAAATTTACTTTTCCTTTAAAATTTTAGGTTGGGGTTAGTTGAGCTACAGTTGCCCAACTCACCCCACGGTTTTAAGTATAAAATGTTTTTTTTTATTATTTTTTAGGATACGGACTTATAATAGTAAGACTACTAGAGTCTCCTCAGGATTTAAAAGAGGCTGCAACCCGAACTTTGTACAAGCAACAAAGAAAACGACCTGACCCATCTAACTTATAAATTTTCTCTCGCAATAGTTTGACCATACCCAAGAAAAGGAGTCAAAACAAACAGAAGGTAGAGAAAAGCTGCAATTTTAACAGTTACAGAAGGCATTACAAGAGAAGCAAAATAAAACTGCTTAAAAAGTTTAAAAAACGAAGATGAATTGATAGGGTATTAAATTCAATAGTTAAGCTAAGCTAGGCCCGTTGCTGTTTTATTAATGAAATTTGTTGTTTTGTCACTATAAGACTATAAATATAAAAAGCAAATTGTCAAAATGTATTTTTATTGTAAACGTATCTAATTATCAAGCCATGATTTGACTATACTTTCTAAGTGCTCCACTAGCCCCACACCCTTGCTCAACTTACCTCACCTATGGGGTACGTTGGGCATACTTGACTATCTACATTAAAATAGATGTAGCTCCTAAATTTGACTTATTAGAAAGAAATTACTATGGACACTATTAATAAGGGATAAATTGCTAATCCATCAGTATGCATTATAAGCCATTAAGACTTATTTTTGAGGAGCTATAACCGATCAAGTAAAAAATTGCTCAACTAGCCCCGCCCTATGTACTCTACATATCAGCCACTACGCATTAAGGTCTGGCCACACATAACCGCAACGAGCCCGCAGCAGTGCATCTCGCTGGTGAAATGTAGGGGATGCGGTGCAAAAGTTTTGTATTTAATAAAATTGCAGTAATATGAGTCTGTTATACTACGTTTTAAATTGCACCTGATTGTAAAACAAACCTTCACAAATAAGGTAACCCAGTTTTACCTATATACTACACTCAAATTTTGAATAAAAAGGAATAGACAAGTTGACAAAAATGTTTTTTATATTTTTGAGGGCATGAAAAGTGAATTATTCCCCAATCTCCCCCATCTGCCCCACTTTCCTCTATCATTGTGAATCCGTGCTCGGTGCGGCCTTGGTGCGGTTCTGTGGCCAGACCTTTAAGATGTATTGTCTCATTATTATTATTTTTATTTTTAAAGAAAAATATGGTAGTCCACTGCTTTTTATTATACAAAAATTATCACTTGTAATACCGCTAGTGCTAAATTTATTTCCGGAAATTTTTTCAAGGCCAATTCAATAATTTTAAAAATTATCTCGAGCCGCAGGCGAGAAAACATTTTCTGGAATAATTTAAGCACGTGTGGTATTCGGTAAGAAAATTTCACACCAAGTTTGTTTTAAATAATATTCTTTTAAATTTAATGGTTGTAACTTTGACACGACCTTTAAACTTTTACCATAAATTAAATATTTTTCATTTTACCAATTGTAGTTGCAAATATATGTAATTGTAGAGCTTATCATTGTGTATTCTTTTATATTATATATACCCTGTATTACTACAGTTGGTAAAAATAGTTTATTTTAATTTTTTCAGACCCATACCTTACTTTCGTTCGCTCTTCACTTATGTCTACTACTTCAGTCCTATGATATTATTTTACTAAGTGTAGTTATATAAAATTGTCATTTAGTGACTTAGGTCTAAAAATACTACAACTGGTACAAAATAATATTTTCTTTTTTTTTATTTTCTGTTTTTTGGGACTTTATTTCTGTGATATTTTTATTAGAAAATTATTGGACATAAAAGTCCTAAATAAAAACCCTTCTCAAAAAATCGGTTGTCTGCAAAGTCGGTTTACTGACGATAGTTGAACGTGACAACGTCGAAAGAATCATTACCTTTATCGCCGCAATTATCGTTGCTATAAACAGTTGACACCACATTCACTTTTCACTGCACGCTCACTCAAGTAGGAGAGAAACAGATGTCGAACGACGCGGAGACTGTGCCTTTTTGTCACTCGTTCCGCGCTCTCGTTTGCACTTCAAGCCTTAAATGGAACGCGCGAGGTAACGCCGCATAAGTCAGGTTTTTTAGTGCGTGCAGCCTGGTCCATCGAATTATAAGACGCTGTCACGTCAAAAAACAAAATTTGAGAAGGGTTTTAATTTTGGACTTTTATGACCAAGAATTTTCAAATAAAATAATATTTTCTTTAATTATGTATGTGAATGACAGACATGACGTTAAAACAAATTCAATGATTATGTCAAAAAAATTCCACTATAGTTTGCTTCAGGGTACCTCAGGCAGGAGAATTTTTTTCGATAAATACTTGTAATGTCGTGGTAATACAACTAAAACTACATATTTGATTAGTCAAAAAACAGTGGTGTGGAATTTTCTTGATTCATTTCTGTTCACTTATGAGCAAATTTAATTTTCTGAAATAAGAAGCATACCTCTGCATGGTCATAATATGACTATAAGTGATAGATGTCTTTTAGCTATTTTAAAGACCCTCTTAAAAAAGTTAGTAAGAAATGTAAAGAGGAAAGTCCTTGCGTCAAACATTTTTAGGTAATAAATAATATGAAGTATAAGCCAAATCCTTTTACACGGTTACCTGTAAAGGATCACACAGTTACCTGTAAAAGAAACTAAAACCCGAAAATTTTTTTTTAAGAGGTTACATTTTTGTGCCAAAATTTACTTCTTTCCTTCCACCACCAACACAAACAGAACTAACCAACGATTTAATATTGAGGTAGTTGTGAAAAAAAATATTTAATCCGCCATTTTGTGGCGACGGTCATCTTGGATTTTATTTTTTTCATAGTAAGCTCTATTCTACCAATCAAGCCCTCTCATTTGATACCCATATTGAGGTAGTTGTGGAAAAAATATGTATTCCGCCATTTTGTGGCGGTGGCCATCTTGGATTTTAATTTTTTTATAGTGAGTTCTATTCTACCAATCAAGCCCTTTCATTTGATACCCATATTGAGGTACTTGTGAAAAAATATGTAATCGGTCATTTTGTGGCGGTGGCCATCTTGGATTTTATTTTTTTCATAGTGGGTTTTATTCTACCAATCAAGCCCTTTTATTTGATACCCATGTTGAGATTGTAGTGAAGTAATATGTTATCCGCCATTTTGTATCGGCGGCCATCTTGGATTTACAATCATAAAAAATATGTTATATTGTATTGTCATCTAGGTTAAGCGTGTGTATCAAATTTCAGATCGATCGGTCGTCAGGAAGGGGGTCAAATTTCATTACTAGATTTGACCCCAATAATAAATAATAATTCCAAATAAGCAGTTTAAAAACCTATTTATTGGAACTAAAGTGGACTTGGTAGGCTACCATTAACCTATATTAATTCTTAGCCTTTGGCTCTGATAAATAAGTTTTATGCCATTAAAAATACTCGCTAAAGTACATTTTTTTGAATTGTGAGATGATCCCACTGATCTCGATGGATTGCTAATATTATAACCTGCGTGAAACAAAAGTTACATTTCATGGGCGAAAAACCGGTTTGTACGCAAGGCAGTTGAGGGTAAACGCACCCGGACCCCAAACAAACTATTCGCATTATAGAAAAGAATGTGTTGACCGCGTCCTGCTTTTCTGTTCGAAGTACGGTAGCTAATGAGCGTTACTGTCAGACCGCGGACGAAGGGTACGGGGTGCCGGTGTTTGTATTTCGCCACGGCTTTTAAGTGCGCATGTTCGTCCACCCACTGCGCGCGGTCGTAAAAATCCGAAAACTGCTTCTTGCCACTGCTGATCTAAATGTAGGTTATCTATGGATGGTCCGCTCTGGCTTTCAACGTCTCATTTGTCGCTTTGTGAAACCCTCCAAGGGCGTGACGCTAGGGATTTTTTTCGTTAACGATACACTGCACTTACCTTGCGTGGTAGCAACCAATATTTATCTTTGCAACCATCAACCATAAGTAACACTGGGCTTGTTATACCCATGAAGACCACCGTCAATGTTACAACAAACCTTACGTTTCTTTTGTTCGCAACTATTAATTGTCATTTTTACTACAGACTTCCTTCAATTAACACTTTCATAATCGCAAACATTCCTTGGTAATTTATCTTAACCTTGTTTTAGTACAGAAAATTGTCAGGATTTTTATTTCAGACGTTAATTAGTTGCAAATTTATTCCCTTCATTTGAATAGCTATTTATGTTTCACAATATCTGCCATACAGTTAGTTTATTTACTTACTAATATTAATTTCTGGTATTTTGCAAAATCTTGTTTTGCCAATATAACCGCAATTTAGAATATTAATCTTATGAAATAGAGATGCAAGTTTTATATGAGTTTGTTGCTTCTGGCTCTGGTCTTCTCCACACTTTCGATTTTTATTGTGTATTGCCCATTCCGATTACTATTGCGAAAATTCCCGAAACCGCTCAAATCATCCTTTTTGAGTTTTTCCAGCATCTAGCATTACAAGAATTTTTCTAGCTAATTCTAGACTTTTTAGTTATTTTTTACGTTTTCTGGCCAGTCTAATCCAAATTTCTATATTGGTAAAACTTAGAATTTATTTTTTTGTTTCCTCGGTTTTGACAAAAGATGGCCGTTAATAACACAGTGTCATATTTCTCATTATACCAGCTTATAATTTAAATATCTGTTATGTGCAAAGTACACATATAGAGAAAGTAAAAGGGAACGTGTGATGTAACTGACAACTGCAAATCATTTTTTATTGTATTGAAGTTGCACGTTAGACATAAAATGCATAATATATCTTCCCAGCTTTATGTAATATTTGTTCCCGGTATAATACTTGTGAAACTATTTTTTTATGTTAGGATATATAGGTAATTTGATTAAAATTGATGAACGGTGAGGTTTACCGACTTTAATAAAGAGTACCTTATTTTTTAATTTTAGATTGTCTATAAAAGGCGCCCCCAGCTTTGCGATATCTGTCGAAATAAAAAAGTTATTATGGAAATAAATTTTAAGTTTTAGGTATAGTGCCCTCTGGTGGTATTTAAAAAAGTACTTTTGTCTTAAAATTTTAGAATCTGCAAAGCTCGATTTGTGTGCCAAATATTAACTGGATTGGTTAAAAAAGAAATTCAATATGGCGAAAAAACCAACATAAAAATTGAACTTTGACGGCTTGTAACTCGAAAACCAATGACATTTTGAAAAAAATTATATGAAGCTCTACCCTTATTTTGTCAAGTAGAATCACCCCCGTAAGTTTCGTGATCGATTTTTGAATCACCCTGTATATTTTGTATTACATATGTTGGAATAAATAACGCTAAAAAGTTAACCTGTTTCTTTATTATGGTAATTCGGACAATTCGCTAACTGGAAATTTGGACAAGTACCTAAACTATATCTGTCCGGATTACCGAAGTTCTACTGTACGTCTAAACAATGTAAATTATTTTTTTACATTAAATATCAAAATATTATTTTTAAAATTTATAAGTAAAATCTCCTTAAAACATAAACAATACAATGAGTATCCTTTGAAAAATACAAATGCATGTAAATCTAAAAGTTATATAAGCCGAATTCTATAAAAACCAATAATTAATTTTATACCTGCCAAACTTAAAATTTTTATGCACTTAAATATCGTGCTGAATACGAGAGGTAATTAATTTAAAAAATACACATTACAATTAATTACAGGTGGAATTTAAGTTAACCATAAATAAAAATCCTAATTATCTAATAAAATACAAAAAAAAATATATGTATATCTGTAAATACATAGTGTTCCATTATGCTGGGCAATAAAAATTAAGGTTAATCATAATTGCGCCTTTGTGAAGAAGTTGTTACAAAGCACTTGCCTAATTAAAAATTAGGCAAAAAACTAAAGATATTTTTGTTTAGCTGGCCAGAGTATGCTCGTATTTTGATAGTTTATCTTCAAAGCTTGGAGTATGGATGGTGGAGGGAGGATAACCATCTTTTATGGCGGACAAGTTGAAAAAGTGGCCATCAGAATGTAGCAAATTGGTATGGCGCCACAGTAGCCAATGGAGGCATTTTGGTATTTCTTTCCTTTTTTATTTTGTATCTATCTATCCTTGTTCATTTTGTATCTTACTCTAATAATTCATGTTCATTGGTTAAAAAATCTCCTCTGGCTACTGTGGCGCCACCTTAAGTTGCTCCTTTCGACGGACACTTTTTAAAACATTCAGATGGTTATCCTTCCCTCCACCATCCATAGCTTGGAGACAGCGCCTTATGCTTTTTATACATGCTAGTCACTAGTTAAAGGTACACAGTGCCGGATCAAGCGAGAAGCCGATGAAGCGACCTCCTCAGCGCCACTTTGGGAGGGGCACAAATTAGGGTAACAAGAAAGTACAATTAAGTACGGTGTTCCTAATTGCTGGGTAGTGGTATAATGAAAAGTATGCATGGGGAAGGGCGCAAAGTGACGGAAAGGACCTTTGTAGGGCGCAAAATTTATTATTCGCTTCACTTAAAATTGGCCTTAATCCGGCACTGAAGGTACGGAGAAAAACCACAGATTCCTTATATAGGATGTCGCTAAAAGATTTGTAAAAATGCTACGACAAATTCCTTGGACCAAAATGCAACGATCTAAAGGTTCATTTACACCAAACGAGCGAATGCTCATTCTAGCCCCACTCTATTAAATTTGTTTAGTGTAAACGGACTTATAGCATTCTTTCGTTGTTTTTATCGCTGGAAATAAACTGCTGAACATTCGAACGAAATAATTTAAATTTTAGGTGAAATTTTAAACATAAGTTTTCTCAAAGACTACAAAAATATTGTAGTGCGGTTTTTCGGCAAATTTGTACGCAATTATTAATCTTTATGATTACCTTTATTGCAGCCTTGGTATTAATCTTACCACTTATATACAGAGTGGTAAATACAACTATTGTTTTTAGGAAATTTTGTTATTCTGCAACTTTTTAATAAAAGAAATGTTTGAATGTTAAAATTTATATAATAGTCAGATAACCATCATCATTGTGACAAGCAATTTTGGCAAATTTTTGATATTCTTTTTAAATCTAAAATATGATTTTTTTTACTAAAAAAGTTACATTTTTGCGTTATCACCCTGTATAACGCTGACTTTTAATCCTATAAACTCCTATTGGTTGACGTTTTAAGCAAAAAGTAAAATCTATTTAATGTTTAAAAAAACTTTTTACAGGGTGGACAAAAATAAAGGTAGATCTATGTGTTAAAGTAAATGTTTTAAAATTCTTGTTTTTTGTTATGACATAAACTGCAGAATTAAGTTTTATAAATTCGAAAAGTATTTTTGTAATCTAGTTGCTTAGTTTGCGTAATAATGTTCTTGTATGGTTGTTTAATGCTTGGATATAATATATAAAATTGTCGTAATGTATCAAAAGTGTCTCATATTTCAGAACCGGTTTTATTAAAACTTACAATAGCTTTGTTCGCGGGTCTAGTAATGAACCGATTCTGAACCAGAACCGAACTGGTTTAGAATTGTTTTAAAGCGCATGTGGCATTACCGCGAACGATTTTCTATACAGCTGAGGATGTATTTTAACCTAGCCTTTTGGTTAGAATTTTTCATGGGTAAATTGGATACTACACAAAAGAAAATTAAATTCAAACAAAAAGGTAAATTGTTATACTGTCGAAAGCCACTCGAGGTCTCTCGGCGGAAGACGAGGATTCCCTGCCTCCTCTCGTTTTTAACATAAGTATGTGTATTTAACTAAAGATAAAAATTCAAACAACAAGAAATGGTAAAATCTTCTAATATTGTCTATATTTTCGTTCAGAATCACAAAAATATAAAAAAATATTTAACAGGTATATTAACCCGCATAAGAAGTGGCAGAAACAAATAAACTGTAATACAACGGTTTATTTCTCAAACACAAAAACAGAAAACAGCTGACCATGTCGACAATGCGCATGGAATTCCGAACTGAACTTTTAATTCCAACAAAAATCCCAGGACTGCTAATCAGGTTACGAACCGGTAATGAACTGATTCCATTGTAACCCGCGAACACAGAACTGTTAGTTACTAAAAATTCAGTATTTTACTAACCGCGAACGCTGTTTTTTTCACTGCGCATGCGAATAGTCCCAGAACCGGTTCAAAATCAAACCCGCGAACAAAGCTAATATTTACTACTTGGGGTTTGGGGAATGCCCAATTTGTGGCTGATATTTGCCATTTTGCCAGGTTTACCATTTTAACTTTTAGAATTTATAAAGCCAATTCGGTAGTTTATGGCATAAGAGAAAACAATAATTATGAAAAAAAATACTTTTACACATAGATCTGCTTTTTTGTTCACTCTGTATAAAATTGTTTTAAAACATTAAAAAGGTATTGCTCTTTGCTTAAAACGTCTAACAATAGGAGTTTATAGGACTAAAAGTGTTGTGTTATTCAGGGTGACAACGCTAAAACGTCACCTTTTAGTAAAAACATATTTTAGATAAAAGAGAAGATATTATAGATTTATTATTTACCCCAGTCAAAAAATTGATCGTTTGCTAGATACAGGGTGCCAAGTTTTTATTTTATTTTAGTTATTTTTAAATATTTTACCTATCATAAGAAATTTTTCCACAAAATTCAGCATTGAAAGATTTTTTAGGGTGAAGAAACGAAATATGCCAATGTTTTTGTCGTAAAATGTAGATGGAGCCACCTGTAGCTCTTTGCTTAGGTTCAAAGTGTCATAACTTCTTTTTGCCTCGGATATTTTAATTTTGGTAAAGAATTTTTATTCTGCCATATTTTTTGCACAAAAAAGCTATACTTGATGAATATCGCTACATAAGTACCCGTTTTAAGATATTTCAGATTAAACATTATATTCCAAACAAAAGTTTTCCATCGCATTAGTTTACGCTTTACCTAGGCAACCTGGTGGCGTCCAAAAGTCCGTACAAAAATGGCAGGACAAATTCTTTGGGCCAAAATACAATAATCCAATTTACCTTAGTCAGAAACGGCTCTACATTTATACATTTTTAATACAGAATATGTTGTTAGGCGTGAAAATGCTCAACTTTACCCTAATTTAACCTACCCTGTATCTCTTACCGTTTCCGAGATTCTAATGGTGGCCCTTGAATTTGTAACAGCCTGTATACAAAAACTTACGTTTTTGGCTTTATATAAAATTAGTCGGAACGCTGACTGTTAGCCCATGTTTGTTTTATTTAGGTTGCTAAAAAATGATACTATAATACATCTTTTTTAATGTAATACTTTTGTTCTGGTTAAGAGATCCATAAACAGCTTTTAATTAATTTTACCTTTGTTTAATGATGTAATGAAATAAATAAAGTTTTTATTACGAATAAAAAGGTTGATGTGCATCAGAAATGGCTTTTAATGCATAGTGGGTGAGTACTAAGTTTCTTTACAATAGTTAGAGTGATATCACAGATATTAAAAAAGGTTTGGTTTATTTAAAGTTTTCTGCATAAAATTCCCCGAGGATGTACAGGCTTTTCATTTATATTTTGTCACCCCCACTTTAGCACTATAGCAAAAAAGTCCTGTATAAAAGTTTTTACTTTTCCTCTATTATCTTTTGAACATAAAAATAGAAACAAATGAACATCAAAAACTTAAGAAAATAAAGAGGTTAACTTTATTTACATGAAACACCTTATATACAGGGTGTCCCACCAGGAACTGCTGCGATCGATTTCTCGAAAAGTAGGCTTTGGAAAATTTTGAAGCTTTGGTAACAATATAAAGTCAGTGGGGAACATACAACTAAAATATTTTAATAGTTTCACCACTTCCGGTTATACCAAAAGTTAATGTCAACTTCCTTATTTTAAATGGAACACCCTGTATATTATATATTTTTTGGATTCTGCGTAAAATTCTAAACATATTTTATACACAGTGTTCTAGACCTAAGTAAAACCGTTTTTGAGTTTTTAATTTTATCAGAGACAACAATGAGACGAGTAACTGGTCCTAACAATTTGTCCATTGTATTTATCTCTTTCTGGTTTAACGCAAGCTCCAATAAATATGTCTTTGTCTTTCATCATGGCAGGCTATCGTAGATGGAGCAATCATCGCTTTGCCCTGGTTGCCAAGTTGTTTACAATTTCTGCATGTAAACTTTAATGTCCTTTTTTGGCTCACATCTAATTAAGAGAAAGAAAATATACCATGAATCGAATATTTTTAACTTGACAACGTTGCCGCAGGCAGTCACGCCGAAATGTTAATCGATATTTGTGTTTGATATTTTTCAATGGCCGATTTGTTTGGACAGTTTGTTTACATTTTCTGTGATTTATTGTGTTTCGTGGTTTTTTACACTTAATTGGACTTTGAATATTGACTTTTATTAGTGATCACAGTGTATATATTAAATTTGTGCTTTTCAACAGATAATTTAAGGTAATATTGACATGGTTATCTGTAAGAAAAAAATCTTTATAAAAACCAAATAAATGACATTTTTAATTAGGTGTGTGTAATTATTGAACTAAACCCCAATATTTTATATTAATAGGAAACAAAAACAAGTACCTAACATTAAGGGCAAAAATAGCACAGCTATATAATTTGAATTTGGCGGGCAAACGATAAAGTCGACTCACGCGCCATCTGCGTTTACCTGCCTTGAAGACAGACAAGGAAGGCCCAGTAGCTATCTCTCTCTCGGATAAATTATTTACATTTAGTTGCTGGTCTCATTTGGTGTATTCTTTTTACGCTCTTGAACCGCCCGGAACGACACCAAGGGTGTTCCTTTTACAATTTTTTGACATTTTTTCATGTTGTAGAACCGTTCTTGGCACTATTGACAGTTCAGAGAACGGTTCAGAATGGTTCTACGAGGTAAAATAAATACACTAATTGTTGTCTCTGATTTTATGTCAAAAATGACGTTTGCAAGCAATCACATAACCATAATCCAAAAGACTTTAATATGAGTCGGGGTTGGGTTCCTCGTAGAAATAGGACTACGTAAGTAAACTGTATTGATATTTTTACAATAAACAAATACAGAGTGGTCAAAAATAATAGCTGGAAATTTAACAACAAATACCTTAAAAGTAAATTTTTTAAATGGAAACCCCCATATTTTTTTATTTTATCTTATTAAACATTAAGAATTAGGGTAAGTTTGTATAAGGATGTCTATTCTAAAATTAATAGTTTTTGAAATATTAACAATTTAATATGTATCTATTTCAACAATGCTTTTAGGTACGGGTAGTTGACAACGGTAGATAAATATTTAATTGTTAATTTTTCAAAAACTATAAATTCTTGAAATGGACACCCTTATACAAACTTACCCTTATTTACGGTGCTTAATAGGATGAGATAAAAAAGATGAGGGTTTCCATTTGAAAAAATTGACTTTTAGGGTTTTTGTCGTTATCATTTGTAACTATTATTTTTGACCATTCTGTATTCATTATTTGTAAATATATCAAAACAGTCCACTAAAGAAGTTCTTTCTCAACGAGGAACTCAACCCCAACTCATATTAAAGCCTTTTGGTTAGAAAAAAATATTGTTATAATATCTGATTGCTTGCAAACGTCAGTTTTGACATAAAATTTAAAAAAGTCAAAAATGGTATATGCATTGCACTATATATAAAATATTTTTAGAACTTTACGCAGAATCTAAAAAATCAATAATATATAGGGTGTTCCATTTAAAATAAGGAAGTTGACATTAACTTCCGGTATAACCGGAAGTGGTAGAGCTGTCAAAGTATTTTATTTCTATATCCCCCACTGACTTTATATTGTTACAAAATTTTCCAAAGTCTACTTTTCGAGAAATCGATCGCACCAGTTCCCGGTGGGTCACCCTGTATTATATCATCATTAAAAAGGGTTTTTTTAAAGCTTTACAAAAATACCACATTTAATATATTAATCTTAAATAGTTTTTAAAATATGGCCGATTCAATCTGAAAAATAGTAGATATAATTTTCATTAAACTCGTACCTACCTACGACACTAAGCTGAGACTGTAGATGTAATAGAAATTATATCCAGGTTCAAGATAATTAAGAGCTCTTTAAAATACCTTTTTAATGGTGACATAATATACAGGGTGACCCATTAAAAAAGTTTATCTCTTCATTTTTCTAGGGGTTTTGATGTTTATTTCTTTTTTTTTAATGCTCAAAAGATTATAGATATTTTTTTGTAATTTCCAATGACATTTATTTCGAAAAATTAAATTAAAATTGACACATTTACAAAATAACCAATTATCAAGTGTTAAAGTTAAAGGTTAAACATACTTTCATAATCATAATGATTAAAATATTGCATTCTGCATACATTTATACATGACAAAAACAAGGGATCGTTATAAAACCAACCTGACGTTGAATAAATGGTAATCCTTTCCTGACATCCGGCTCGAAGGACCAAAACTAGAAACCCAAAATAAACCAACCGGCAATTATATATCATAATTCAAAATTTACACTGATGACGGCGCTCCGGTAAATAAAAACATTATTTTTTCGTGCGATGCGATATGTCGGTGTGTACTGCACTATAGTCTCGGCATTTGCAAGAAGTATTCATACTCACGTTTGCTTTCACGCAAAGAAGTAGAGGGTACTTTGGTGCCGCATGTGGTGATTACGAAACAAAATCAGATATACACATGCATAATAGTTACACATGAAGGTTTACAGGTTTATGTTTATGGTTTTTACTCTCATTTTATTTTTGTTTAATTACTATGATTTTGGTGCGTATACAGGGTGGCCCAATTGTCCGAGAAAATCTAATATTTTGATTAGTTCACGAGAATGACAAAAAGTTGTAGGGTTTTAAAAATTTCAGGTCCCAAAAATTATTTTAATGTAATATTTTACGGGCAATTTTCCGGGTCTATTTGACATTTGACCTGTCATATTTTGAGTTCCTTACACGATATCATAAGGAATTTTTAGGTGAGTATTTTTTGTACCAAAATAAAGGTATGTACAGCTTATTCCATGAGATTTCGAGACTGACCCTTTAATTTGACTAAGATGACTGGGGTATATTATATTATTTTGTTTCCGTTTTTACCTAATTTTCGAGTATCCTGTTTTTTATGAAAATATTAGTAAATTATAAATAGTCTGGCAACATCGCCACAAATGGCGTAATGAATGCAAAATTTGATACTGAATTCGATTTTGTAAAGAAAAATAGGAGTAACAATTAAACAACAAATAGCTTTTTGACCAGAACTTTTTTAGGACACTCTGTATACATCAAAATATTTTTGGGACATGCACTTTTAAAAACCCTAAAAGTTTTGTATTGAACTTTTTGTCATATCTCGTTAAAAAACAGAAATATCTGACTTTCTCGGATAATTGGGCCACCCTGTATGTGTATTTAGGTTAAAACTAAACTGGGCTTCAAAAATTAGGGAAGGTCTTAGATTTGCCTTGATTTCAATGTCTTTAATTTGATTAATTAGGCTTATTAAATATACAGAAGCAGGATTGACATCTTTTCTTGCATATTTATAATTTAAAGATCGTTTTTACATTAGAAAATTCTTAATATAAAAATACGATCTAAATTTTGCATTAAATTTGCTTTGCT